>JAOBRD020310263.1:0-21807 GCA_027575215.2 Hydrozoanthus sils | reverse complement strand
ATTACTAAAGTTTGTAATAATTTGTTTATGTTATTAAGAAGAGAATAATATTTACCATAATCTCTGAAAATTTCATAGAGTTTTTGTGAATAGTGAAGAAGTTACAGTAAAATTTATTGAAAAATTGATCATTTTGCTCACACAAAACCCTCCCAATAGATTGCATTACCTGGCCCAAAAACTATACAAAATTCCGGACTTAAAAAGTTCATAACTTCTTTAATATTCAACAGAAGTCCATGATCTTGGTGTCATTTTGTTTCTTTTACAAAACCCTTTCTTTTGATTTTAATTATTCTGAAGTCAATGGTGTTTATATTTTTTGTTCACATACCAATTATATCTACTCTAAAATAGTCAGGCAACATTTGTTTTTTCTACATAAAGCGAAGAAAACTTTTCCTTTTCATTTTTTTAAAATTAACTATAATAGAAATAGCAAGGGTTCCTGAATGACTACAGGTAGCATTTTACAGTGCAAATTTACAGAAAGATTTAATACGAACTAACTTCCACTTGCTTCAGTTCTCCAAACTACTGACAACAAGTTAACCTGCGCAGCGGCTCTTTAGGGGACTAGGGCTTGGACTCTTGAGGGACTGGGGGAGATGGAGGAAGTGAGAGTCTACAACGAAGGCCCTTCATTCCTCGTATTTTACATTCATCTCGTGAACGTAAAGTTCCCATTGGTTTAGAGCCTGTCAACCATCTACTACTATTGTTTTAGGCGCCGGGCAAAACCGAAGGCTTTCCCTGAAAGTTGTATTTTTCGGCAGTGATTTCAAGTTTGTGAGAAAAAGCTTGAGGGATATGTATAAATTAAAGCAGAAAAAAATATTTGGCCGTGGAGTTGCTGCTGAGAGGAAGGGATGTGTTGCCAACAGGTTTCGGAAAAAGTGATTTTTCGCATGTTTGCTGAGGCTATGGAAGTAATTCACAAATGGAATGCTTCGGTTTTGGTCCTTTGTCTACTCGTTAGTATTCAACTGGATCAGATACTGGAGGCAGATTCGTTGGGGATCACTTGTTCGCTTAAATCGATCAAAATGGCTTTCGATTCCACAATCCCAAAATTGATCTTTGCCAATGCTGAGGAACTTATGGACAAAACTTTCCAACGTGTTTTAAAAAATACTAACTCGTCTTTGAATAAAAGCTTGAAGTTGATTGTGGTCGTTGAGGCACATACCATCGAAACCTGGACAGGAGCGAGGTGAGAGTTACAAAAAATATGTTCAAGTCCTAAATGCATATGTGATCTCTACACGTGTGACAGATATTAGTCAAGATGTGATTTTTAGACCGCTAAAAGTGTAGATATAGAAGTCATTTTATCGTGATACGATTGCTTTAAGGTTAAAGTTTAGGATATGCTTGTGTCATTGGGTGAGATATGTGAACCGTGATATTTGCTATTTCAGTCTTTTCTTCATTAAATATAGCCGGAAATTCGTATTAGTATGTTCATCAAAGATTCTGTATAATATAGGGGAATAAGGTGAAGAGAAGCAAAAACTTTCAGAGAAGCTTATGGTGAACTATCAACGTTGAGGTCTTTATGTAGACGAGGTTGGCTTTTGTGCATTTCAATGTTGGTGACTACATTACTGCGTGCTCTTTTTTTTACAGGTTGAATAGCCAAACAAATCAATGCATTTTAGAAATGACGATAGAGCGAGTTTAAAAATTCACAAACCACAACTGCTTTTTAAAAATATCCCGTGGATGAAATCATCATAATTCGTCAATATGGAATATGGTTGCTGCATTTTTAAGAATATTTATAAATTTGAAGTATGATGCAGTCTTTTTATGAATGATACCGCATATGTAGAAACTTAAACACAAGGATAAGTTTTAAAAGAATAGTAAATTATAATATACTTGCTATATGAACTTATGCGGTTGTATTTCATGTTATACATAGGCACACCTGTATTGGCCCTCACAGGAACAGCAGATGAGAAGACAATAAACTCGATTCTCACTAAACTTGCCTTTCAGAGTACTGAAATTATTAAACTTAGCCCAAACAGAGAAAACTTGCGGTTTTCAATCCTTAAAGTCGCGAAAGGTGGTATGTATAACAACCTGGACTGAGTGGTAGAACAAATTAAACAGAAGTGCACCGCCATGGATAAGACCGTTATATTCTGCAGTATGATGAGTGACATTGCATGTGTTATTAACTATTTGATGCTTATGCTTGGGGAATCTGCATATTCCCCTGAAAGTTCAACTTCTCCTAAGGATTTTTTGATAGAGGTACACCATTTCAGTTCCTGGCAGAAAACTAAGGACAGCATAGTTAATTCCTTAAAGGGTCAAGGGAAGATACGATTAGTAGTGGCTTCATCAGCATTAAGCATGGAAGTTAACTTCTCAGATGTTCGTTTTGTTTTGAACTGGGGAACCCCACGAAATATACTTGACTTTCACCAAGAAGCTGGACGTGCTGGCAGAAATAACCTATTAAGTCATGTGTTTCTGTGCTACCATAATCAGCATGTTTGCGGGTCAACACAAACTGTGAGGCAGCGAGGCGTGTGAGGCATGCATGTCTTGTGGTCACCAGTGTTCTGCGGCTGTCTTAGAGGCAGCAGACGTCAAGCGACAAGCCAGCGGGGAGAAGACCATTGGACGTGGTCCAACAACAGCTGAGCGATTAGAGAGGCAACAAATGGAGCTCCTCCATAACAGAGAAAGGTCTGCCGATGCTGTACAGAGTCTTGTCGAGAATGTGGGGAAATCTCTTTATCAGTCTTTGTCTGATCTCGAAGAAGAACAAGATAAAAACATCAATTGTAGAGACACGCATCGGGCACATAAAAATGAACAGTAAACAATAAGAGGCCAAAGATCGGAAAACACAATAGAGCAAGTTTTTTGAGAAAAGTGTTAAAGATGTCAACATGGATATTCTAAAATCTAAAACGCAGCATGTCTAAGTTTCAATTTACATTGCTTGATACAATGGGATATCTGCAGGAATTAACATTTCAAAAGACTCAGCAACATGTACATATCCTTCTTGCAGATAACTTTGCTATCATTTAATTTGGACTTTTCATTTTAATGAAAGTGAACCTTTGATTTATAAGAAAAACTTTACGACTTCTGAATGGTAAAAAAATTACCAACGCCTTTCTAAGAATTGTCCCATTGGCTAGACAAATCAAAGGAAGAACGTTTTATTGTGAATGTTCGCCAGTCTAAAAAAGGTACAAGTGTGCAACCTGCGAAGGGCAGTTCGAATATAGACAGTTACAGGTCACGGCACAGGGTCCACATAGAACAATAATGCGCAAATGGATTAAACGCACATTTTACTTCTGTCCTAATTTTCACTGTATTTCGATGCAACCGCGTTATTCCTATATTAGGACATATATTCCGGGGTCAATGACACTTGAGATTGACAAACATTTAAGAGCCGTTGTCTGAGAAAACCGGGCAGAGTCAAAAGATGGGGTCAGCCGATTTCCCTCATTTCTTCAGCATTTGTTTACTACTTGGAACAAATAAGAATGATGGTATTTAAACAAATTTTGGAGATTTCATTTCGCTGTTGACCACCCCTAGTTTTTTGGGATCCCAGGGCCTGAAACCCAACTAAAATTACCTCATTTTGTGGTGCCTGAAACACAAACTTCGTAATATTTTACACAAATGAAACTTTAGAAGCACTGAAAGTATTGTCTCGTCTATTGATTTCTACCTTTGAAACAAAATTTTACTGGCCATAAATTTTGCCGCAGGCAATCGAAGGAGTGTAGCTCTTTAAGCAATCCAGACACCCTAAATGTTCGCCATTTTCAAAACCCAGTGAAACAAAAGTGCAGCAGTTTATTCTTTGTTGGAAACTTGGTTTCTGTAGCCCATTACCATGTAAATCAAGTTAAGAAATAATTTGATTGGGACAAGACGTGGTTTAAGTTGGAGCAATGCTTAAATTTCACCCAATTTCGATAAAACTTGGCTTTTCGGCACAGATATATTTCTAATTCAAAATTTATAACAATTATGGCTTAACATAACTTGGAAAATGTTTTTTCCGGCTCAAAATCCCAACATTTTACTTGAGTGCATTGCTATTTGTTTGACTTTCATATGCCATTCCTTCCAAATGTTGTTTGAAAAAAATGAGAACGAAAATGAAAACCCAGTTTATTTTCCAAACGAGAGGTTCTGAAAGTGCTCCTTGGAACGTTTGTAACTTTATGTACACAGCTCCATAAGATTTTCATCACCACAGAAAGTCAATTTAGAGAAAACAGAAGTAGCGTAGATTGTGTTTCACCTCAATAATTTATGCAAGCGTAAGCGTCTTTCTCAGACACACAATCGCCGAGATGAACTGCTCATTCGCTACAGAAACTTCTGTCTGTGGATCGTTCGGATCAGATTCTCATATACTGCCGTTTGAAACATGTAACAAGGCACCTAGCCGGTTTGGGGATAAGTGGAAAGCGGGGATGGCACCTATGCACAAACAGTGAGAAAGAACTAATTCTTAATAGAGCCGGTTTCTTTAATCTGCCACCTGAGAGAACCAGCCTTGATGACGATTTGCCCTAAACACTGGCGTGACTCAAATATAGACAGACCCGGTTGAAAAATAAAAACAAGCGGCTACCCTGTTCACAATGGCAAGTGAAAGCAACTAATAAACCCCCGGCTTGTGAACATGGTTATGTCACAAGAAATCTATCAACAACATGCCGCGGTGGTTCCTGCAGGAACAGGTAAGATTTATTCCTAATTAGAAGAGTTACTGTAGTACTCCGTAATTTGTTTAACTTTTGTGGGTTATGAAGGTTGCATACAATGTGTGCAAACCTAAAAAGATGCAGCCCAAAACTGTCCTATTATAAAAAAAACAGTGAGCGCAACACAGCCATGCTACATTTTTGTAAGTTCAATGGTTGACGGCTATAAATTTGAACCTGCTCATCTGATTACAAATCATGTGTGGACATTAAGAATTTCCTCTCAAAGTATGGGTATAAATAAATTATTGTGTCCGTTCACTAGAAAAAGTTCTCACTAAAGCTGTCCACATTATTTTCGACAACTATTTCACAAAAATGTTAGAACTTTCTTTAGATTCAAATAAAGTATCTGCGGTTCTGGTAACATACAGGTCTTGAAAAAAACTAGGGTTTGATATGTTATATTTTGATTTCATTTTTATCAATTTTTTATAAAAATCTACTTATCAGAGTAAACTTGTATTTGTTCTATTTTAAGCACCAACCAACTGAACTATTCTTGTGTTGTTCCCAATTTTTAGCGCCATACAAAAACAATTATTTTGATTGGCGCTAAGTCTTGGAAGGAATTTCGAATCGTTTTGAACCGAATATATCTAATCGAAATGATTTAGAGCCCGTAATTATTGTGGAAACTTATGATAGTGTTCACAAGTTCTTACCGTCCGGCTTATTGTTTTGAAATTTTTAAACTAATGGCTAGAAGTTTGGTAAAGCTGCTGAAAACAGCGGCGCATTTTTACGCGACACATACTCCAGTCATTCAAGTGGAACGACCGCAAAAAAATGCCATAAAATAGTTGTACGTTTCAGAGTACGTTGATTTGTATCATTTTTGAGTATAAACTTTAAATGAGAGGATTTACGAGTCAATAAAGCTCTCATAATGAGCACTGATAAAAATGAACTTAAAAAAAAGGTACTGAAAAAGAAAGTTGAATTGGATTTCGAGAATAATACCAACACTAATGTAACAAAAATTATGCTTAATGTACTAAACTTGTCAACAGTAAACGTAATAAATTTTAATGCTAAATGTAATAAAATCGCTAAGTAGGAGTGGAATGATGTAAAACTTCCTAGAGTAATACTTGACAAAGAAGAAATATGGTGTGACACCCTATGTGAGACCTTATATGAATTCTGTGGACTATCAAGACACACAATGAGTACCAGGGTATCTAGAATCCAAAATGGCGGAATATGCCTGACCAGGATGATATTTCAGCGAAATTTATAGCAATAATAGAAAAATATACACATATTTTTATTATTCTTAATATTTTAACTTCAAAATTGTGCGTTCAAAGAATAACCAAAGACAGAGAATGTCAAAAAATTACCAAAATTTATCTACTTTTATCGCTTCAACAAAAGAACTTTCTGAAGCATGAACTAAATCTGGAGAGGTTTAAGAAGCGATAAGACGTGTAGCCAAACGAGGATTAAAATTAGTTCACACAAGACATGTAGTTGACCTACTACAAGGTCTAACGAAGAGAAATGTGGGAACAACTACCGTTTAGAGACAATGCAAGAGTATTTGTAGTGGACTACCACAGAAGAGAAAAGAATACCATAGTGAATAGAGTCATGAAGTGGAAATTAGTTGATGCAAGGAGGTGTTCGAGGAAGGAAAAATACATGAATACGAAAGAATGGAGGAGATGGAAACCTGTAATGTCCCACGCTGGCGTGGAACAAAAGTATGATAGTTTGTGGAGAAGAGAAAAATTCAAAGTAAAGAGTGTTCTGAAAGCAAGTAGAAAGAAGAAAGTCAAGTTCCTTGAACTGAGGTATGGAAAGATAGAAGTCAAATGAGTACCTGATGAAAGAGAGGGAATAAACATTGCAGACAAAGAAATTCCAAAACATTTTACATCTAATCCACAATGCTATGGAGGCTCTACCATAAAGGAAAAAGAACAAAAGGTTTGAAGCCTGCCACCGAAGTTTGCGGTGTATGGGAAGGTTAACAGAGTGGAGTGTGAAATAGAATTTGAAAAGGTTTAGCGAAACTTAGGTGGATAAAGGCAAAGCAAGTGACTGCAGATGATGAGGAGCAGAGTGAAAGCAGTCAAGCTGTAGAAGAGAGGAAGTCAGTTTACAACCAAGAGAAGATGTCGTTTGACTTTATGAACATGAGAGTGACTGATCTCCCTTTCAATAAAAAAAAGACTATGTCTACCTGGTCCGTTGGAAGAAACAGCAGGGACTGCAATTCAAAATTTGGAAGGAAGGTTAAACCAAATTAGAAAGAGTATGTTAAAAAGAAAGGGGAGACTAAGTGGAGAAAGAGGGACTGAGATCTCTGAAAGAGAAGTTACAATCCAAAGAAAAAGTTATATTCCAAACAAACAAATCCGGGCGCTTCTCGGTCGACCAAGTTGACAACTACAAGTCCACTTGCGAAAAACACACAAATGGAGATGTTAATGTTACTGAAGAGGAGTATAACAAACTACAACAAGTAATCAATGCCCATGCCGTGTCATGAGTTCGTATGCTGAATGCTGGTACAGGAAATAATGAACAAACAAGGGTTAAAAACAATATGATAGGAACAGACAGCCCGATTCTCCCCTATATGGCTGGGAGGACAGTGCCGTGTGTGTTATTAGCACAGAAGAGATGATAGCTTAGATGAAGAAGGTGAATAGTGTACAAGTTGACAACGATCTAGTGGTAGGATCTGCGGACGTGAAGGCACTCTATTCGAGTCTGGAAATATACGATTGAAAAAGTTTGCGATTTTTTCTTAGAGAGTGATTTTGAGGTGGAGGGAATAGACTACGAAGAAGTTGGGCTTTACCTGGCGATCAACATCGAACCGGACAGTTGCAATCGAATAAAGGCAACTTAGAAGAACTAATCAAAAACCGTACAAATATTTCCAAGATGCATGAAATGTCTGCGAACGTCACATGCACCACAATCTACCTGAAAATTATGCTTTAATGTTGAATTTATGCCATAAGGCTGATTGTATCCATCTGCTGTGTGGTAAGGAAGTTAACAAATCCTCTTGGTATGCTGATGGTCCGCCACTGGGTAAGTCCCTCTTCCCATTCCTGATCCAAGCCGACCTTTATGTAGCAATACGATGATTGCGTGTGCTCTGTACAGGGCATTACTTAAAACGAGATGACCACAACGACTTTGTGAGGATAAACGGAACCAGTCAATGTTTTTTTACACCTCCAAGTGTCGTTATAAAGAAGGCTTTTTACAATATTGTCAAGAGTGATCAGATTGTCACTGACAAATATCTTTAAGACGTCTTCTATCTACTGAGGAACTAAAAATGCTTGTTGAACATCTGGCCTTAACAACCAAACAACGAAAGGATGGTGCTAACGAGGCGCCATAAACCAGGTCTAAGAAGCGAAACGGTTAGTCTTATGCAATTAAGTATGAAAGAGTTGGCAAAGAAAAGCCTCCACCACTAGAATTAGAAAACATGATCAACGGAATCTTGAGTGAACTGCCAAAAGATGAATGCTATCCCACAGAAATGCACATTTGTACCCGAGTTAAAGTAATGTACTGAATGTCTAGTATTTATGTAGCTGCTATAGTAGACAGGGAGGAGGTCAAGGGAGTCTGAGTAGTTGAATTAAGTGGAGTAGGTGTTGCAGAAAAATTATTTTTCCCAGAACTTGAACGGTCATTAAAGAGAGATGAGCCGGAAGATGTGTTAGTACTTGTTGCGATATCCGAGCCTGGGGATTGGAACTTGAGCTTGTAAGTTTTTGAACCATCAATGCACTTGAGTCCCAAAATGAGATTTCAAGGCCATAATAATTTGCAAAATGCAGGGCTTTCTGCGCTCTGTTCTTTAGCTCTTTTAGTTTTCTGTTTCTAGCCTGCCCGGTTTTTAGCTGACTTACTGGATGCCCATGTACACCCAGCTCCTGCTTCTCCAGTTTTCTGATATATGTTTTGAGCTCTTTGTTTTCATTTTCAATAACTAAGGCTGCTACTGACTTTTTTTTCAAATTCTGATTTTATTTCTTCGAATAATTATTCTTTTTCCTTCTCAAGGTTTTCATATTTTCTATTCTAATTTGAAAGCTCCTCTGATAATTATAATCTCCTCACGCGGCATTTTTTAGTTCTTCTTCCAACTCACTAACACTAATCACATCCCCAGCTTTGACAGAGACATATATAAATTCTCCATCAAATTGAATTTCTCCCTAGCGTTCTTCCCCCCTTTCCTGTTCAGTTCATTGCGTTTAGATTTCATCAAATAACATTTTCTTGCTAGCAGTTTTGTAAACCGGGAACTTTTACCGGGAATTTGTTGCTAAGTTTTAACCAAGAAAACACTCGTTCAAAGTTTTTTTTTCTTTGTTTTTTCACATAACTTAACTGAGAGTTCAGTGTGGAACAAAAGTTCACGGCGATGGTACGATCCATTACGCACGACCGATTTTGTTGATCGATTTACAATAACACAACTAAACGTACTTACAGTTGAGCTCCATAGCAAATGTAAAAAAATATCTTTAACAGATTTGAACCCAGTACTTTTTGGCCAAAATCAATCTTGTTGAATCCTGGGAAACTTCCAAAATGGCTGTTTTACTTTTAGTACTAGTAAAAGCGTGCGCAATTTTTGCAGCTGATGAATTTGTTTACCTTCGAGAATCAGATTTGGGAGAATGAAGAGAAGCTGAAAACGACTAAAATTAAAGTTGAAAAACCGCAGAGATTTTAACGTCGATTGAGCTATTTAACTGGCCGTTTAGAAGAGAAAGATGTGGACTCAAAATTACGAGCGAGGACCATTATGTTTTGGTTTCGATAACAACCCAACACTTCTTCAATGCAGGAAGAATAAGAAGATTGAAGAAATCATAGCGAACTCTTTTAGGAGAGGAAGAAAGCTATCCGTATGATAAATAGCCGCAGAAACCGCACTAATTATATATGACTTTCTGCAAAGACTCGAACTTTTGTTGAGGTAAGAAATTAACAATCATTCTAAAGTGAGGGCCGTAATTTTACAATTTTTATTTTACTACAATTGAAGATTAAAGTTTATTCATCATACATTATGTATTGCCTTCTTTCTGAATCCGATCAGCTGCTATTTTAAAAGCCTAAAGCTATTAGTGCGCAAGCGGGTTCCACGAAGCTGGCCATGTTCGATCCACATCCTGGCTGTTCAGAGATGAACTGCCGAGGCAGGTTAAAGACCTCACCGAAGTGCATCGCATTGGTCGAAAGGTAAACCATAATCAATCAGGTAGCTCAAAGTCTGCAAAGTTTGGCTATAAGAGCCACTCCAGTGGAAGGCGTTTCAGCCGTACGAGGAATTCTCGTTCTTTTTTATTCCAAAGAACAGGCTACTGCCAGTCACAAAACAAAGCAAATCGCTGGAAGAAAGACAGCGGGAAGGACAATCAACAAAAAGCGTCATAGATGAAAGATTAACGAACAAAAATCCTCTGAGGTAAGCCGAATTTTAAAATCTGTTAATACTGCTAAGATCAGAGGCAGATTGAAGTAATTCTCCTGGAAAAAGGGAAACAATAACCTCTGATCGTTATGTTCTTGAAGCCGTCAATCATTACAAAATTGAATTTAGTAGCCTTCCCGAGCAATTTCAAATTAATCGTGACAGTAAACTAAGTCAACAGGAAATGCTTGTCACGGAAGCGGAGATCAATAAACTTCTTAAAAAGGGAGTAATAGTTGAACGTTTACATGAAGAAGGGGAATTTATCACCGTATTTTTACGCTCTAAAAAGGAAGGAAAATTTAGAATGATTTTAAACTTAAAATCTCTTAACTAATCACTTGAATGTTGGTTATATGGATGATATTTATTTGCAAGGAAACTCTTATGAGGAATGTGAAAATAACATTACTGCTACTATTGCCTTGCTATCTAAGTTGGGGTTTGTTATTTAACCCGATAAATCCATTAAACACCCTGTTCAAAGAATTCATTTCATGGGGTTTGTTCTTGATTCAATAAAAAATGTCGTTGAGCCTACTGATGACAAAATAAGCAAAACTTAAAGGAATGTGTACTGCTCTTTTACACAAAACAGGAAAGTCACTGAACAGGAATTAGCTCAACTCATTGGGACTAGGTATGAAATTTCCCAGCTGTGAAATATGGGCCTCTCCATTACAGGAGTCTGGAAAAGGAGAAATCGTCTGCGTTAAGGCTTAATAAGGGGAATTACTTGGGAAATGCAGTGTTTTCTCCCACATCTATTGCAGACATATCGACTCTGCTTATACTGAAACTAGTCATGGAAACCCTCAAGTTATCTTAACTACTGATGCCTCAAAAAAGGGGTGGGGCGCGGATTACAATGGCAAGTTAATTGGGGGTCAGTGCTCTTCATCTGAAGCAACTTTCCACATAAATTACTTTGAAATGTTTGCAGCATTTCTAGCACTCGTAAGTTTTTGCAAAAATATGAGCAAAATACATTATCAGTCTGATACTACAACTACTGTGGCATATCTGAATGAAATGGGGAGTATGGTTTCAGATCGCTGTGATACTCTTACCAAAGAAATCTGGGAATGGTGTATTGAACGCCATTTGTGGCTCAGTGCAGCCCATAGACCCGGCCGAGATAACACGGACGCTGATGCAGCTTCATGGCAATTTAATGAGTCTATTGAATGAACATTGCGGCATGACATTTTCACTGCCATTTGAACAGATTTGGGGGTCTTTCAATATAGACTTATTTGCCTCTACACTTAATGCTCAG
This sequence comes from Hydrozoanthus sils, assembly GCA_027575215.2. NCBI lineage: Eukaryota > Metazoa > Cnidaria > Anthozoa > Zoantharia > Hydrozoanthidae > Hydrozoanthus > Hydrozoanthus sils. Next base: position 10,289 of record JAOBRD020310263.1, on the reverse strand, counting down.
CTCCCGTGCTATGCATCCTGGAAGCAAGACCCAGGTGCAACTTATATTGATGCTTTTTCAGTATCATGGAAAAATGTAAATTTCTATGCATTTCCTTCTTTCAGTTTAATTCTGAAGTGCCTAAAGAAGTTAGAAGAGGAGAAGGTAGAGGGTGTGCTACAATCTTACCAAACTGGCCTACACAACCATGGTACCCCAAGTTATTACATCTTCTAGTTGACCATCCACGACTCTTACCACTAGAAGAGAACCTGATTCAGAACCCTATAAACAAAGGACTTGTTCTGAAAAACTTTGGAAAACAGGCTCAAGGTTCTTGGTGAATTAGGCCAGCTTATCCTGGAAGAAACTAAGGATGAAGGGAGACTGAAACAGAAGATCTGTACTGCGGGCGAATTCGAAAGCTTAATCCGAGAAATCATACTTGAAATCGATTCGTTGCTGTGTACAAACTCAACGACCACAACTTTGTGAAACCAACATGGCGACTGCACAGCACCCACATTAGCTCAAAGATATCAAGACAGCGCATCGATTACAGGATCGGACGACAGTCAAGATTAGACACCACAGTTTCCTGGACCTAAACTCCCAAAGGTAAAACTTCGTACTTTTCACGGAGATTTGTCACATTGGTTTGAGTTCTGGAACTCGTTTGAGGCGCAATTCATAACAACAGCAAGGTCAGTGACAATAAATAAATTTACCTTCGTGCTAGTTTAGAGGGAACAGCAGCTTCGGCAATTGACGGGATTTCTCTATCAGCTGCCAATTATCAAGCAGCAGTGTCAGTACTGAAGGTTAGATTTGCAAACCCTCAAGCATTTATTGCAAGCCATATGGAAAAATTGTTGAAATTGCCGATCGTTTCGAACCCACGTCACACGAAACAAATGAGGACTGTCTATGACTCTTTGTAAGCAAAGAATCAAATCTGAGCGGTATGGATCCTTGCTTCTGCCAGTTATGCTCAACAAACTACCCTAAGAACTGCAATTAGTTATCAGCAGGAAGTTCAAAGAAATTTACGGGGCTTTGATATATTTATAAGTGCATTTCGTGAGGAGCTTGAAGCGAGAGAGCGTTGTGTAATGATTGGGATTTCAAGAGGATAGCCACTCCCCCTCCCCCCCCAACCCCAGAAAGCATCTACATAGGGCACCGAATCTCCCAACTGAAGCTGTCTTACTTTCTTCAGGAAACAAAACTTCTACATTTTGTAAGGGAAGTCATTCATCAACATACTGTTCAGTCATTACTGATATAAATGCTAGAAAGAAGGTGTTAAGGGGTGAGGAGCGTTGCTACCTGTGTCTCAAGAAAATTATCTTGTTCGTTTGTGTACATCGAAGGCTACTGGTTGATTTAAATGTTTTCGCTGCGGAGATGTTTATCACCGTTGCAGTAAGAAAGTATACTACTAAAATTATAGAACCCAAAACAACTTATTAACGGCAACTGAAGAATTTTTTTGTTATAAACGAAATCCGGAACTTGCCAAACGGCAAAAGGAACACCAAACAAAAGATATGGCAACGAATAATCCAGAGCTGTAGAACACTTTGTACAGATGCAACGGTTAGCGACAAGCTGCAATCGCATCAATAAGAAATCAACCAAACAATGTAATCGGCGTCTAGAACCAATTACCTTTGAAGCGTCTAAGCAAGAACTAAGCGAGCTAAACTGTTAAAAGAAAAGAGTGTTTCGACAATAAAAAGATGGAAATTATCAATGTCGGAGCGGCAAAGTCAATAAATGCAAACAGAATCGGCTTTGTTGACACGAACAGACTGCTTTAGCCGCTAGCACAAAATCCAAGATGAACGAATTAAATCACCCACTGAACAACCAAGAGCCGAAAAAGAGATTAACCAAACAACGTAATCGGCGTCTAGAACAAAGCTTTGAAGCGTTTAAGCAAGAACTAAGCGAGCTAAGCCCGAATTGTTAAAAGAAAAGTGTTTTGACAAAAAAAGATAGAAAGTATCACGGTCGGAGCGGGAAAGTCAATAAATGCAAACAGAATCGGCTTTGTTGACAAAAACAGACTGCTTTAGCCGCTAGCACAAAATCCATACCGATCCAACTATAAAATTCACGGCTGAAATCTCAGACAGTGAAGCAACCTTCTTAGACAGAACAGAACGGGCATGTGTCAACACACTTCGAACCAACTCAAAAATTCCCGTTTTCGCACTTCAAATCTTGCCACCCACCAAGAATCAAGAAAGACTTTGTAAAAGGCGAAGTAATTACAGTAGACTCGAACTCGAATGTAAGAAAATTCTCAACTCAAATCGAAATTTTAACAAGGAAACACAGACTGATGAAACCCTCGCAGAAGATGAATTTGAAAACAGAAGTGCAACTTTGAAAACACCCAAAATTTGTCTTCATAACCGAGTTTAATCCAGCAGCATCAAACACAACTCAAATCGATCCTTTCAAACCGAACACCAAACATGCTTAAGGTCTTCCCACAAAAACCAATAATATAATACAGCCGGACACACAACAGTCACTGTGTAGTGTTTTTTTAAAATAAAAACCAGGCCTGTCACCCCATTGATATTTTTCTCTTGATACATAACACAACATTAAATGTTTATTTCCGGTGCACGCTGATTGGTTCATTTTGGCAGCACCCTGCGGTGTTAGATAAGGAAGTGAAACTCGCGATTCAATAGGACACGTGCAAGCTCTCCTTCTCATTCCCCTTCGTGCCTCGCTTCCTAGCATCAAGAGAGCCGGCTCGCAGGCTAACAGGACGCCAGTGCGGCAGATTATTCTTTGTTGGAAACTTGGTTTCTGTAGCCTATTTAAAATAATCAATAATAATCAAATTAAAATGGTGGTAATGGTAATGGTAACTTTATTGACATTCCCCGAAAGGGGCTTTTGAGTGACAATTACAACAACTATTACTAATACTAATTAAAACTATCAAAAATATAAACTTCCATATAAATATACAAAATATATAGTATATACAAGCCAAGGAGACAAATCTGGAGCAGTCCACACGACCACAGCAGTGCGGGCACTGACGCAGAAAATTGCGCCGCTATGATCGCATGAACTGCTCCAGGAGTGGCTCCTCAGCCTGCGCTTAAAACTAGAAACTTACTGAATAAGCTTAAAAGAATCATCTAATTGGTTCCAGAGACCACCCTGAAGTTTCCAAATATTACGGCAAGAAGTGTTAGACCAAACTGAAGAACAATTAAGTAACTTACTAAAAACAAGGGCGTTAATATAATAGTTATTAGTAGATCCTTACTAAAAATGTGCTTAATATGATTAACCTGCGATAAAATAGACATACAGGAAGATACTGTAGTTATGATATGTTTATCAAAGTTAACGTTCGGGTCAAAAGCAACACCCAAGTCTTTAATAGATTCAGCGGGCACTAGATCCTTTCCCAACAAAGACAATTTAAATGTAGGGTGTTTGCTGAGCATCTGGCGAGTACCGAAGACCATCAAATTCGTTTTGTCAGGATTAAGTAGCAAGCAATTCTCAAAGCACCAATTACGAATTCTTATAAGGTCACCTTTTAACTTAGTAACAACTTAGTAATAGCTGAGTTTAAATCTTTAACATAAAAGGAAAGTAGGAGTTTAGTGTCATCGACGTAACATTTTAAAGAACAAAATTTGCTAATCGTCGGGAGATCGTTGCGAGCACCACTCACCACAGGTAATTTATCAGACAGCGTCGAATTGATACGCACCACTTGGAGTATCTGCGACAGATAATTCTGAAACCAAGAGATACTAGGTGATATACCAATATCCTGAAGTTTTCTTAGTAGTATAGAGTGGTTAGTGCTGTCGAACGCTTCACTCATATCAATTAAAACAGCAGCAGTTACTTTTAAAATATATTAAAATATAATTTGATTGGGACAAAAGTAGTTTAAGCAGTATAATTTGATTGGGGCAAGAAGCGGTTTGGGCTGGAGCAACATTTAAATTTTACGAAATTTTGGTAAAACTGGGTTTCTCGCCACATTTTCATTTCTATAACTTTTTGTTACTGCAGCATTTTTCTGCACAGATACATTTTTAAACCAGGTTTGTTGAGGCTCTGAATTTACTTCTCGAAACGTTTATTATTTTATTTACATAAGCTCTTCATCGCCACCGGAAAGCGAGTTGGGATTTTAAGTTGACCTCAAAAATTTATGCAAGTGTCTTCCCAAAACCACCAGACACACAACCGCCGGGAGGCAATGAATAACTCACTTCTGTTTGTGCATCGTTCGGTTTGATTGCTCATTTATGCTGTTCGAATCATGTAATAAAGATTTAATAAGGCACCTAGCTGGTTTGGGAACAACTGCTAAGCGGGGATGACTCAATAAGCCACCTGAGCTTTGCTAGTTCCAGTAAAGTTGGTTCTGCTACTAGTTCATCAAGCACGTAGTGCTTGTCGTGAACATGGTGTTCATCGTGGTATTGGACATGGAAGACAAGGGCGGAGTACTTCTCAAGGCATTTGAGCAAGACAAGCAATCCTACAAGGGTATTCAAAAAGCTACGATGACCCTTTTGTGGGTAATTTATTACCCTCGTTTACCCCAAATCGTCCCGTGAAGTTCACATTGGTCAAGTCTTGCTTAGAAATTCTTACACCACAGTTCTTGCTGTTCTCAGCTGTTTTTCAGTGCCCCGATGGTGAATAATATTGTCAGCTATACAAATAGTTATGCTTGGGTGCATATCACCGATGGAACTCGCCAAGCTTATGCTCGTTCTGATGGTAACTGGGAAGAAACCATCCCTCAGGAAATCAACAAGAGAAGAGAGCTCACTATCCCACAACCTTATGCCACCAAACGGTATAACATGTACATGAATGGGTTGGACAGATCTGTTCAGATATTAGCCACCCACAATGTATTACGAAAGTGCATTAGGTGGTGGTCAACAACAGTCTAGAACTCTTTAAAACATTTACCTTTCATTAACCTTCAGGAACTTTCCACAGAACATTCTAGAAGCATTAGAATTTCTTACTCATAGCACAATACTCTGGAACATTCTGGAAGATCGTGATGTAATTTCTTAAATTAGTATACGTACGATGTAATGTTTCTAAAAATGGATACTTTGGGAATTTTCCAGAATATGGACTAAAAGTTAGTAAGACGTGCTAGTTTGAATATAAGACAGAGAAAGAGCGCCAAGGAGCAATAAGAAAGCAGTAAGAGTGTGCTCATCAGACAAGAGAAGTTCAGAAGATTATTCCAATAGGACGTGTATATCATCAAGTGTTGTGGACAAGCCAAAGAATTTTGCAAGACGCTTTGTGTGAACTATATGTTGTGTTACCGCCGGTCCTGCATTCAGTCGCTAAACAAGCAACCTGTATCCTAACCGAAACTTGTAACATCATTGATATAGCTGTAGTAAATGGTTTTATATTATTCAAGGAACGCCAAGCACAACATCCTGAAATTGAAGCACTGCAAAGACCCAGGAGCTGTGCTATTGGTGATTTTAAGGAGGAACTCATAAGGCAACTGGGTGTATTCCCCGAGTATGCAGTTCCCCCTGTTGCATCAAGAGCCAAACCTATCCCCCCTACCCCCTCCTGGACAATTTGATTTAATCCACATGCCAGTGTACTCTCTTGATATTAAAAGGAATTGTGTGGTGTGTTACAAGCAGGGCAGAGGCCAGACGAAGGTACACTCCTACTGCAGTGCACATCAATGCGGCCAAATACTTGCATGTCTCAAGGGAGCAAAACTGCTTCCAAGTGTGGCACAGCCAAAAATATTACAAGGAGTGACTCTTTTATAGCATAATTCTTCATGTTTGAATTGTTACTGTTATTAAAATTGTTAGATATGGTCGCTTTTTCATTATATTCCACTTCTTGTTTTATTATGGAAATTTCAGCATTTTCGGACAATATAATTTAAAATATTTTTTGTCAACCAACTTTATTCAATTGGTGAAAAAAATTTCTGGTCACATAGCACATACATGTAGGCAACTTTTCCTTTCAATCTCTTAGTATAACTTGCATTAGTTCAGTTCTAGAGAAACTAATGTGCCAGAATTCAACAATGCATATTGATAACTTATGATAATTAATGTATGTATTTCAGGTCCGAGTATATCATTTTTCAAAGCCTATTGTTGAAAACCGTCTACTTTTGCGATATCTGCCTCAGTCAGGAATGAGTTAACAAAGTTAAAATCAAAGAAATGACAAAGTTTACCACAAAATTCGGGAGTGGAGTTAGGTAGAAGACCAAAGAGTTGACAGGTACCTTACCTTATGCCATAAGCATGAGACTTTTGGTAATACCAGAAGCACAGACAAAAAGATGTTATTACTGAGTGTCAAGCAAAAGATAATGTTGTGGCAGTGAGCCAGAAGAGAATCGTTCCCCTATTGGCACACTGCTCTTGATGATGCTCACATCAGTAACGACACTTCTGACTGTTTAACAAAAAAAACAGATTTGCGTGGCTTGAGCAGGCTGAAGACCATCTTTCATACACTGTGAGTGAACAGTACAACTCAAACTCCACAAAGTGTATTTCAGGTTAGTTCAGCGACTATTTCGACGAGCAGTTAACAGTAGGTGTGGTTTTAATCTTAACTTTTGAGGAGAGTACCTGACTTGCAAACGGCAATGTAAATGTCGACACTGACAAAGACCTTCCTGGGGAACCAAAGTACGGAAATGTACTCTCGACTACTGAGTCCGGCCTAGCACGGCAGGAAGAAGTTAGCACAACTGCAGACAACACGGTTTGTGCTAAACTGAGTACCTAACTCACAGTAACTCTCTCCTTATTGCACCTATATTACACGACAAACAACTTTAATGAACAACCTTTGAACAGAACAAAACTCCATGTCCGTCAACGTTACCCTTGCGAAAAAATTTCACCATTTAACCGTAAGTTTTCCTTGGGTCGTTTGGTCTTCAGGAATTTGTTAATCGAACAATCTACTGTTGCTTTAAAAGGCATTTTGGTCGAACCGACGTAGGTCTCTGCTTTGTTATTATCGTATTACAAGTACTGGATAGAAAATTTTATTCGCGCAAGTAGGCAAGAACGTTTTAGCGTCAGTTGCATTCTTTCTCAGGTAGATTAAGGCCTAGGTCTGTTTTTACAACATTTTGAAAAACTAACCATATCTTTCATTCAAAACGGCGAATTTTCGACAAACTTTGGCAAAAGTTCTAGAAAAAAATCCAACCACTTACTTACAAAATTACTTTCGACCTGCATCAGTTATATGCTGAATTAAAATTTTTCACCCGGAATTGAGGAAATATTTGCTGATAAATTACCAAAAAATCGTTGTTTTATACAAAGGGCCGACTTCTTAATCTTAAAGGAAATGATTAGGAATTATCCTTCATTTTGCATTCCATTCTGAGTAGAATTATATGGAGTAAGTATAAAGGTGCTAAAATAATGCAGCATTCTGGGTAAATAATGTCAATTTCTGGTGGGGAAAAAACTGAACTCGCAACTGCATGTTTAGTCGTCCGACCGCCTTTTATCTCCCGAGGATACAGCATGATAATTTGCCATGGGTTGAAATCAGCCAATAAGCTTTCAGAAAAGCTTTTACCAGGCGAGGCTGCAAAGTCGAGTCATGGTGGACGGACTCAATTTCAACAATTATCCCACAAGGATTCAGTAATTAATGACCAAATAAACAAGTAGAAATAGAACATACTTATATTCTAATAACCTTGGCTGTTTTATCAGCAAAAAGTATGCAAAAGTAGGGATCGATACAACCCACTGACACTGTGGCTGCGTATGATACTGATAGAGATTTAATATGAATTTCTCCTCCCTTTTCCTCTCGATCCGCAAAAAAAGGTTCTACTAAATTAGTAACTTTATCTCCAAGATTTTTAAATAACAAAAACTATTACCAGTTAATTAAGGTGCAATTTTCAAATATATACAGTGCGCGGCCCATTAGTTACTCAATCAAACTTCAATGAACACAGACGGAAAAGAGATAACCTGAGCATCAATCGAAGTTCATATCTTAAAGAACGGCATGGTCTTCCCCATTTAGTTGTGGATCTTTGAGAGTAGTAGTAAAAAAAAAAAATTCTTAATCCTGGAAGTGTGAATAAGAAAACTGATCCTACCCAGAAATTATCAGGAAATGCTTGATGCAACAGTGTAGACAAGACGGTTTACGTGAAAAGATCACAGCAATCTATGTTTGGTTTCGCAAAATGAATTCGCAATTTTCAAATATATACAGTTCGTGGCCCATTAGTCGATCAAACTTCAACAAACACAGGCGGAAAGAGATACAACCACAGTATCAAGCGAAATCATATCTCTAAAAGAACAGCATGTCTTCCACATTGTACTTGTGGATTTTCGAGAGTAGCAGTAAAAAAAAAAAATCTTAAGCCTGCAAGTGTGACTAAGGAAACTGATCCAGAAACTATAAGGAAATGCTCAAAAATTTTCAGGAAATGCTTGATGCAACGACGTGGACAGTTTTCGCTGTAGACAAGACGGTTTACCTGAAAAGATCACGAACAATCTAAGTTTAGTTTCGCAAAATGAATTCACGAAGCAGGAATGAATACATCAAACACTTCTCAATTGCAAACTGGAAGTCTTTACCGGAATCACAAAGGAAAGAACACACTTTATCCAACTGTCGTGCATATGAAGTACATACTTTACCAAGCAATTCCTATTCCAAGGCAATAACAAACACAAGCCACAAAAACTAGTTCATGAAGCTTTCACTCAAGCTAAAAAGAAGGGGAGCAGCAAAACAAAACCCACACAGAAAGCAATGAGATTAGCTGTAAAGCACATATATTAAAAAATCAATGCTCCATTTCAGAAAATCTTCATATTGAACTTTGCTGATGCTCAAACTAAAGTCTTAAATAATTTGTTTCCAAAACTTTAAGCAATAAAATTAAGGCTTACAAGAAGATACAATTTCCACGCTGTGGCCTAACCACCCCTCAAATGTTTCACGAGGCGCATGGTGTGTCATGGAAAGTCCTGCTACGCAGCCAAAGATAGCAGTCAATAATTGTTTAGTTTAGTAGAAAAAATGAAACCATTTTTACTACGTGCAAAGACGGATGCAGGAGTTGGTCGAGTTAATTCTTTATTTTCCAAGTGATAAAACGCCGTTGACGTTTTAGACGACAAATACAACCGAAAACTGATCACGTTTTAGCCAATACAAAACAGTTTGTGATCCAATATAGCTCTTCAGCTTTATGGCGGACATTACTGATCGCACAAATTTTGGGATTGTACACTTCCAAAAGAGCAAATACCTTTTCGTGAGGATGGATTTGAATGACGTTCCGTTATTGTTCAATAAGCGATCACAACCTAGTAACCGCAGTTCTTAACTTAAAAAAGCTTCGGCCAAAACCTGTCTACATCTCGGTTAGAAGCTTTAAAAATTATAACAAAGAAGCATTCTTACACGACATATCAAAAGTACCCTGGTCGATTGTTGACTGCTTTGATGATGTGGACGACAAATTTTTCAATCTCCTATTAAATCAAGTACTTAAATCATCGCGCACCAATAAAATTCGTTAAACTTAGAGCTCGCCCTAACCCCTTCGTTACTAACAACATTTGTGAACTTATGAAAACAAGAGACCACTTGCAGAAGCTGGCAAGAGCAACTAATGATTCTGCCGCTTGGTCAGGGTACAAAAATTTCGAACAAGAAATAAAGAGACAACTGTGAGTGCCTCAAAAGGTTCTCGCATAGAATCAAATTAAAGAAAAGCCAAAAAAACACAGGTAACATCTGAAAGACAATTAGATCATGCATTCCAAAGAAATCCTCGAATTTTAGAACCTACAGCAAGGACAACAAGGTGATAGCTAACGATTTTAATGCACTTTTTACGTCCGTGGGTCCTAAAGTTGTAAACAAAATTAATATTCCCTCCAGCGAATGTAACTATACTCCATCACACATGTCCTTTGTTCCGAGATGCTATCCATCGGCTGAACAACTCACACTGGAACCAGTGAAATGCTCTCAAGTTGAAGAGGTCGTAGTATTCATTGCCAACAAACAAAGCTTCTGGGACTGACAAGATACCTGTTCGTGTCATCCGCCACGTCCATTATTAACGCATCCTTTTCTAACGGCATAGTCCCAAGTGTGTTACCTTTCGCGCATCGTGACGGTTCGTTTACCCATCATGCATTTGGGTTTTACTTTAATGACCATGTGCGGCAGCCATATTGAATGTCTAGAAGTATTAAACA
>JAOBRD020310156.1:7398-21815 GCA_027575215.2 Hydrozoanthus sils | reverse complement strand
AACATGCTAACCACTTGGCCACTATACTGCTGCCACTTCTACTAGTACATAGTTGATACTTTTTGTGTTGCACATATATTGACTATGCGGGTTAAATAAAATAGGAATGATATAGACTTGTAAACTCAGTTTAAGTTTGTCGCATAGAACGAAAAAAAATGAAAAGAATAGAAATAAATTTAATTTATAAACAATTCGTGTTAACAAATATTTTCACCGAAAAACATAAAACATCTTAAATTTTTCAACACTGGTGCAAAGTATTCTTTTTAGCATTGGGTAGGTATAGGTAGCTCTAAACAGCTTAATATATTTGTAGCTGGCTCGTAATATAATACAACCTTGGGGGTTTAATAAGCCAGTTCGACATTTCAGAAATTAATCGAAACACGTGCGCGAGTCGGGATAAAATGTTAAATTCATGAAACTTAAACAAAGGAACGCAATGAAGCGGGACGGGAATTCATTATTATTCAAGATTTTCTTAAGTTTGATGAATATTTCATTTTATCCCGACGCGCGCTTGTTGTGTTTTTGAAATTCCGAACTGGCTTATTATGAACGCTAACGAAAGCTTGCACGGCTGGGTGGCCTGTGCCCAAAGGTCTCCCAAATCCAATATGGCGAACTGGCTGAATAAAAGATGTGGATGGATTGAGAAGGCACTTTCCGCGAGATCTTCTCAAGAGTTACCAAAGTACGGGAAAGCACAAATACTAGAGGTAAGACGTGTCTTTCTGCTTCATTTTGGTTGGAGTTCTATTCAAGTTTTGCGTTTTGATTATCGAATTCGTGTTGTGTTACTGTTCGTGGGCTGTCACTTCATATTTATCGGGTCAAGTTTGTATTTCCCGCCATTTGGCAAACGCTGTAAAAAGCTGTAGAGGCTGATGTTGTTAAAGACTAGCAACTAAGTTTTCCATGTTTAATGCTCTTGAAAGTTTTGGTTTGCTTTAACGACTGTGTATAAAAATAATGTTGCTTTTATAATGCATGGTGACAAACTTTACATTAGCTTGCATGATCTTGTAAACAACCACTAGAAAAGTACTTAACTTTATATTTTTATCAACGTTAACGTTTTTTATTTAAAAAGCGACTGCTTGGAAAGTCTGGCACATTTGATGCCAAGATTTTTTTCACGTTGATCTTGGCCTAAAATAGAAATAGCTTGCATGATTTTACACTATGTTGTTTGTCGGCCTGAAAAATGATTTTGAAAATCGTACATCGGACTTGAAGTTTAGTTCAGTGTTTCTGTTTTAGATTTTATACTATTTTTACTTACATAACACAAATGAGGCAACAAAAAATTTTACAGTTGCTAATCTGGTTTTACTTCCAGTGGCTTCAAGTTGCTAAAAATGGCGAAGTTGACACCCTTGCTATCTTAAGTGACAACAAGTTCTCCGTAAAGGCACTTTTCACCCTGGAAGCACTTTATCAGTTTAATATGTAAGTGAAGCTATAGTTGTCTTAGGTGAAAATACCAAAAAAGCATTTACATCATGGTTATTTTATTGTTGACCCTTATGCTTGTGGTTTTGAAATTCAAAGAAGCTTTAATATGAGTTTGGCTTCTTAATATTACTCTCTCTGAAATACTTCTGAGCAGTGGGGGGTGGGGGGAAGGCAGCACACACTTATTTAACGTGGGACTTACACATTTGAAAACCATTTGTACCCTTGTAGTACTTTGTTAAGCAAATCTCCCAGAGATATCAGGGATGAATATGAGAGATATATCAGTTGATGCAGAGCTGAAATGGTAATAGTTAAAGCTTAATTTCTGCACTTATGTCTGTTCATCTAAAAATTTATCCACATTTTAATTTTTCCAGTTCCATTTTTTTTAAAATTCACATTCAGAAGAATTGTGATTAATGGCGAGGTTCAACTCCTATTTATATATATAGATCTGTATATCAGTTATATCATTTCTGAACTCAGAAACTTGAATATTTGGTTATTGGTATTAAGGTTTTTATTTAATTTGCTGTTATATAAAAGAATAGCAAGAATCTACCAAAAGATGATTTGTTATCAAAGACCTAGTTCGATATTTACATAGTAGACCGATGAAATATAGAGCGTATCAGCCACCCATATCAATCACACATGGTGATATCAAAAACAGCCAATCAGAATGCATGATTTCCATATCATTACGTGTGATTGATATAAAACTTTTCTCCTGTTGAAACATTTTGTCATTTCATTGATGATTGAGAGAAACATGTAGAATCTCACTTAGTATGTGATAAAAAGAAAATTACATGGCCACTTGGAGAAACGAATTTTATCTTCTTGTGTTGAAAAAATCTCACTCATTCTCTGCGCTGAGATATTTTTCAACACTCAAAGATAAAATTCATATCTCTGTGTGGCCATGTAATATCCTCTATTTATCATGTTTTTTATAGCCACTCCAAAAGAAACTACATCTTACTTTTCTAGTGACCAAAGAGTCACTGCACAACTGACGGCTTATTGTTTGAATGTGTGAAGTTGCTGCAGGTATTATTTGTGTCAGGCCTCCTTTCATTTTTGTCCATCTTTCTTTCATGCCCCAGCCCCCTCCCTTCCATTTTTTTAAAATTTTGTGCTGCACTACAATGTATTTGGCACCAAACTGTTTGGAGCTGACTCTCAAATGTTATGATCCGGAGGTACTATATATATATATATAATTTATCAGTCTCAGACATTATCCGGTGGTATATTTGTAAATGTATTTTTAAATTCATTAAGAATTATTCCAAGAGTGGGTGTTGAATACGAAATGGTAGATACTGTAGAATTTGAAAAGTAACGGCCCCCATTATTTCAAGATTTTGCCGGCAAAAGGGGCCACCCTTTTCGGGTAGCTGTTACTCTCGGGTAGCCATTATGTTTGGACAGGTAAAGAACGTTTGTAACTCGAAATGGTCTTAGACAAAGAGGCAATCCATATTCCTACAATGTAATATAACCCAATGAACAAACACTAAACAAAACAGACTACCGTAGAATTCCAAAAGTATCGGCCCCATTACTTTTGAATTTTGACAGAAGGGGCCGTTACTTTTGGGTAGCTGTTACTTTTGGAGAGGGATTACTTTCGGAATTCTATGACTACGGTATCAAGTTGGCTATAAATCATCTCATATCCAACAAGTGAGAAGGGAATAATTATTTTATTAAATTTTTTGAGTTTTTTCAAACCTATCAACACTTGAAAACAACAGCTAAAATTTATTTAGAACTATATTTCAGCTTAATTCACAACACTGCACATCAGTCAGTTTCCATATATGGTCAATTTGGTATATGAGCTGCAATCTGAATGTGAGAATAGCAATTTTCGAGGTTGAAAACTTAATAACAAGGGTTATTTATAGCATTATTGTGTTTTTCAATAATTTGCAAAATGCTGGCAAATTTTAAACTTGGGTGACCACCTCCCCTTCAGGAAATGTGTTTGGGTTGCAATGTAAATGAAAGTGTTGTTCATTATAACGTTGAAGTTTCAAAAATGCTTCAATTTAGTGACAGAAAAGGGAAACCACTCACTGACATAAAAGGAGGTCTTATTTCTGTCAAGAAATTCCATGTTCAGCCACAGCTTGATTGCACACTGGTAGGTGACTATAGATATCTATGTTAATAGATTTGTGTTTGATCATATGTATATATAGAATCAAAAGTACATATCTTATGCTAAGAGTTAATAGTACACCATTTTGCCTTCCATTGAATCATTATTTTTTGTGTATTGTGCTACCTGTTTGCCATTACCTGTATACCATTACCTACCTTCCACTACCTGTAATCCATGTTAAACTCGACGATGTCACCATGATAGCAGTTACGCAAAATAACGAATCGTCCTATGCTCAAAGTACACAACAATGAACAACACAGTTTGCAGTTTACAACTCATGATTTATTTAGCAGTTAATTCGTGTTTATACAGGTAACTAATGTAATTACAATTAGGTGTGTCAAGGCGGTTCCATACAGAAGTTACATTCTTTAGGAGTTTTTATCCTACATAGGAAACCAGTGGGCAACTTAATAAACTACATAAACGTATAGGAAATACCATTACAATGACTATACTACAAGATTATTATCTAGGCGTTATATCAGAGCATAATCTTAACACCCCCTCTTGCTCTGATGTTGCACATACAGTAAATGGTCGAAACTTTTCTAATTTTCCTTTAGTTACAGGCTTTCTAAAAATATCTGCTACATTATCCTCAGTTGGAACGTACTGCAGTGTCACATTGTCATTTTGTATCTCCGATCTTATAAAATGGTATCTAATGTCAATGTGCTATTAACGTTGATGATTAACCGTTCCCTGATTATCTACTTTAATCAAAACATCATCACATGCAATACGCATATCTTTACATAGTTGTTTAAAAAATTTTGCCTCTTGTGTGGCATTGGCTAGAGAAATATACTCTGCTTCGCAAGTTGACAAAGCTACAGTTTGCTGTTTGCAAGATTTCCAAGAGATTAATGGACCCTTGTCTGTTAACTGAAATTTGTATCCTGTGATACTACGTCATCTTTCACAGATGCACCCTAGTCTGAGTCGCAAAATCCGATCAATTTTAAACTTGCTTGCGACTTTACAAATTTTAGTACCTGTTCCCGTGAACCTTTTAGATATCTCAAGACATGTTTTGCCATGTTGAGATCTGACTGGGTCGGCTTGGACATGACCTGTGATAGTTTAGTCACAGTATAACACAGGTCAGGCCTACAATTGCTCTATATAGCGCAGGATTGTCCAATTCACGCGAGTCGTCGCATCCCTTTTCCACTCCAAGTGCACATGGCGTGGATTTTGGCTTACAATTTGCCATTTCGAATTTGTTGAGAATTTTATCTATGTACTGTGTTTGGCTCATTTCGATTCCGTTTGGTTCGCATTCAAAATGAGTTCCTAAAACCAGGTGAGCTTTCCTAGATCCTTCATTTTAAATTTTTTGCTAAGGCTCTCTTTGCCGCTGAAAAGTAAATTTTTGCTAGTTGCTGAAATGTCATCAACCCAAATTACCAAAATTGTGCAACCACTCTCGGAATTTCTAACATAAACACACGAGTCTGCTGGTGATTGACAAAAGTTTTCGCTTAGCAAATAATTATACAACATCTTGTTCCAATTTCTTCCGCTTTGCTTTAAACCGTACAGCGACTTCTTTAATTTACAAACAAGTCTCTCACCGTTTTCGCATCGTTTTTTGAAACCTTCTGTTTTTTCCATGTAAATGTCACAGTCCAGTAGCGCATTTAATTAAGCTGTTTTTACGTCCATCTGGGGAATTATCATGTCGTTTTGCACAGTCTAGAGCGCCAATTTCGCACACTATCAGACTATCAGGAAACTTTCAGTGCGAAAGTTTGCTGATAGTCTATTCCCTCAGTTTGAGAATAACCCTTTGCTACTACACGTGATTTGAACGTCTCTTCTCCGTTAGGACCTAATTTTACCGTAAAGACCCAGCGAGGTTTGACAATGTTTCTGTCTTCATGTTGCGTGACTAATTCAAAAGTTTCGTTTTCAATCAGCGCTGACATCTCGTCATTCATGGCCATTTGCCATTTTGTCGTCTCGTTCAATTTCAAGGCTTCAGCGAAAGTCGTTGGAATGTTCGCAGCTCTGTAACAGTAATCTACAGTATAGTTTGTACTGTCTTTTAAGTCACTGTCTAAAACGTAATCGTCCAAGTGCTTAGGTGGGTTTCGAGCTCGCTTTGGATAACGACTTTCTTGTCTCTGGTCGGCCTGTGCGTCAGTGTTATCAGTCACGTCCTCAACCGGGATTACTTCACTGTCGTCCTGTTCAGTCTCAACAGTTCTCATTGGGGTCGGAATTTCGTCATCGCCTGTCTCGGGTGCACAAAAATTATCCAAAAATTTTACGCACCTTATGTGTTCAACCCTGTTCGATTCAGGATAATATACTAAGTAAGCGGGGCTGTCTTTGTCATATCCTACAAAAATACTTTTGCGACCGAGTAGCACAAGTTTCTTTGCATTTTGTTCAACGCCATAGCATGTCGTGCCGAAGACGTGCATATTACTGACATCTGACCTCTTGCTGATGAAAGCTTCGAGTGGCATTAAACCTAATCTGTTGTTATAACAGCGGTTTCTAGTGTACACAGCTGTCATTACAGCATACGTCCAAAACTCCTTTGGTAACTGCGCTTCGATCAAAAGACATCTTGCCATTTCAAAAAGTGTGCGAAATTGGCGCTCTACGCTTCCGTTCTGATGCGGTGAATAAGGACAGCTCGTCTCGTCCTAACTCCCTTAGTGCGCAATAAAGATTTGAATTCCTTATTCATAAACTCGCTGCCATTGTCTGACCTAATTCTCTTGACCTTACCATGCGGTGCGACATCCGCAAATAACTTCTCAGTGGCTTTTAGTGTATCGCTCTTCTGCTTCAAAAAGTAAACCATATTAATACCACTATAGTCATCTACAAAACAAAGCGCGTACTTAAAACCATCCCTTGCGACAGGGCTAATTGGGCCGGAAAAAGCACATTGCACAAATTCTAGCGGGGCGGTCGCACGCTCGTCCGGCTTGCGACTGCGCGTTTGGCACATTTTACCTTGCGTGCAAGTTCCGCATTCGAAGTCAGTTTGATCTGAAATTTGCATTCCATTGAACACGCTTTCTAATTTTGGCAAATCCAGCAAATTGCAGTGAACCATTATCCTGTGCCATTGCGCTAAAGAACTGGCATTGTTCTTTGATGAAGAAATGCTATTTAGATAATACAAGAGCCCTTTTTGCTCGATCTCGAAAGTTACGCTATTTGGTGTTTTAAGAATTTTCGCATCTTTGTGTATCTTAACACTCGCGCCTTTTTCTACAGCGGCTGGAACTGAGAAAATATTTTGAGTGTATGACGGAATATATAGAGCATTGTTTAGGACTAAATCATGTATGTTACCATTTACGTCACAAACCTTAACTTTGGCATTTCCTTTTCCTAACACAACGCTTGCTTTGCTACCGTCAGCAAGCTCAATGAAATGATTTTTGGCATCAAAATATTTTTCAAAACTTTGAAAATTCTTACGATCTACAACATTATGGCTTGTAGCACTACTATCTACTAGCAAATTTGGCCTCTTACCACTCTTAGTAGAACTAATTTTATCATTCGTAAAAGTAAAGGCAAAATTGTGTTGGTTAGAGTCAATGTTCACAGCTTTCTTAGCAGTGTCTCCGTTCTTTCTGTTGTAATTATTGGCGGTACTGTTCGGGGATTTTCTTCTCACGTCCTTGGCGTAGCACTCGGAAATTCTGTGCCCTTTACGCCCGCAGCGATAACAATTTCCAGAGAACCCTTTTATGGTACCTGTTTTCTGTACCATTACGTTATCCTCAGCTTCTGCCGGGGCTTTCTGACAGTTTTTCTCGCTCTCCTCAAAGTTTCTTAGGGCTGTCTTGAATTCTGAGAAAGACGTCGCCTTTTCACGTTGGCTGACAACAGTCCCAAATGTCTTGCAGCTTCCAGGTAAGCCTTTGAGTGCCATCGCAACCAAAAGACCGTCACTCACAGCTTCATCTGCGGCTTTCAATGCAGCTGACGCCTTTTCTGCTCTCAAAATGTAGTCTGTCACGGCCTATCATTCCTTCATACTCAATGAAGTAAGCTCCGTGTACAGGGCAGTTATTCTAAGCTTTCCTGTGCCTTGGTAATGTTCACGAAGAACCCTCAGCGCTTCTCGTCCATCGTCCTTAGCCTCACGTATCACGAGGGCCAAGCTCCTGTCGTCCAAGCATTGTACAAGTTCAGCGAACGCATTCGTCAGTTTCTCTTCACATGGTGCAGTTTCTTCTTCTTCTTTGGGAATGACTACATCGTGTAGTTTCTGAAGACGCATGTAGCCAAGAAACTTGACTATCCAAAAGCTCATAGTATGCTTCATCCCCGTCAAAGATGAGCGTCCTCCTGGGCCCATAACCTGTTAAACTCGACAATGTCGCCATGATAGCAGTTATACGCAAAATAACGAATCTTCCTATGCTCAAAGTACACAACACAGTTTGCAGTTAACAACTCATGATTTATTTAGCAGTTCATTCGTATTTATACAGGTAACTAATGTAATTACAATTAGGTGTGTCAAGGCGGTTCAATACAATTGTATCCTACATAGGAAACTAGTGGGCAACTTAATAAACTACATAAACGTATAGGAAATACCTTTGCAATGACTATACTACGAGATTATTATGTAGGCGTTATATCAGAGCATAATCTTAGCATTCCATTACCTGTATTCCATTACCTGCGTTCCATTGTCTGTATTCCATTACCTGTTTTCCATTACCTGTATTCCATTACCTGTACTCCATTACCTGTTTTCCATTACCTGTTTTCCATTACCTGTATTCCATTACCTGTTTTCCATTACCTGTATTCTGTTACCTGTATTCCATTACCTGTGTTCCATTGTCTGTATTCCATTACCTGTATCCCATCACCTGCGTTCCATTGTCTGTATTCCATTACCTGTGTTCCATTACCTGTATTCCATTACCTGTACTCCATTACCTGTTTTCCATTACCTGTTTTCCATTACCTGTATTCCATTACCTGTTTTCCATTACCTGTATTCTGTTACCTGTATTCCATCACCTGTGTTCTATTCTCTATGATCCATTACCTGTATTCCGATACCTGTATTTTAATACCTTTAATCCATTACAAGTATTCTGTTACCTGTATTCCTTTACCTGTATTACGTTACCTGTATTCCATTAACTGTATTTCTTCACCTGTATTCCATCACTTGTGTTCCATTGTCTGTATATTCCATTACCTGTATTCCATTACCTGTATTCTGTTACCCGTGTATTCCATTACAAGTATTCTGTTACCTGTATTCCTTTACCTGTATTACGTTAACTGTATTCCATTAACTGTATTTCTTCACCTGTATTCCATCACCTGTGTTCCATTGTCTGTATATTCCATTACCTGTATTCCATTACCTGTATTCTGTTATTGCTTTACAAAAGCTTTGTACACCCAAGGGGATTCTTTCCTCTCGTTGATTGAATTTTTGTTCGATTCGGAATGCGAGAATTCTAAGAATTTGCATTGCCTCAAGTTGTTTACACCCTTTTCTTTGATTTCCACATAGTTTGGATGGATGTCATGTGTTGTCGTTTCAGCGTGCTGTTTTATTGCAGAAAAATTTTCTCGGCGCATGCCAGGATTATGCTCGTTGCCCTGGGAGTTCCAAGATCTCTTTGACTCTCCGATGTATGCAAACGGGCAGGATTTGCATTTTACTTTATAAACAATGCGTTTTGTTTGCCACTCGCTTGGTCTATCCTTTGGTTTTTTGAAAATGTGTTCTAATGTTTTGATCGGTTTGTAGGCCGTCTTAATGTTGGCTTTGCTCAAAATTCTCCCAATATGCTCTGACACACCTTGGACATACGATATGGTGATTTTAAGGTTTTTAATACGCTTTTAGTAACGTTAAAATTTTTTTATCTAGATCAGATTCAACCCCTTTTTATAAATCGAAGAATGTCATTAGCTGATTGCCAAACAGGAATATTCCATTATCTGAATTCCGTTACCTGTATTCGTTATCTTAATCTAATGCCTGTATTTTGTTACTTATGAGGATAACTTGAATGTATTGCAATACCTGAAATGCATTATCTTTTGAACTACATTTCTAACATTTTGTTACATTTAAGTGATACTACACTGCACTACATTATGTAAATTGTTTAAAGCTACACTAGAATTTAATAACCTATGACCTTACTTCACTTTATACTATAATATTACATTATAATATATTACATTACATTAACTGCTCATCACATTATGTCTTTTAATATCATACTAGATTGTGTTATAAATGCATAAAGTCTCATTAGATCATATAACTTAACATTGCATTATATAATTTTGCAACACACTTTATTGCATAACCAAGAAGAAGTAGCGTTTATCTTTTTATCAAATTGTGGAAAAGCAACCATAATTACCAAAGTCAGCAGGCTTCTCAAAAATAGCTGGCGTCCGAATGAGCCGCCTCTTTCAGTGATTTAGACGCCTCTAAACGTTGCAAAACCACTTCCAACTAGCACAGAAGAAAAATTAATCCTTACCCGAATGTTCTGTTAGCTTCAAATGTTAAAGTACGTATGAAGGAAAAATTTTATTACCTCAGTGGATAGACCTTGCTTAATGGGGAGTAGCGGTGAAAACATTTGGTCAAAATCTTTTATGGTTCTTGAGATATTAACATTTAAAGTTCTCAAATGATGACGTCATGTATGCTTCTGACAAATTTGCATTTTATTTAGATCTGCTGCCAATCCACAACCCTTGAATAAAATTGAGCCAAACCTGCACCGAAGATCTATCTACCTCAACACACAACAGCAGCCCAAGTTTGGTTTAGATAAATCCAAAGGTATCAGATTTAAATTAAATGCAAATTTGTTGGAAGCATACATCACGTCATTAGTTGCGAACTTTAAATGTTGATATTTCGAGAACCAGGAAAGATTTTGACAAAATTTTTTCACCACTATTCCTCATTACGCAAGGTTTATCCATTGGAGTAATAAAGTTTTTTCCTTCATATGCACTTTCAACAGGAATCAACTTGGTTCTGCGAAAGTTCCTTTTAGTTTATGAAGTCGAACACAAATTATAGCAACGTTTGTTTCATTTGTTGACTTGGATGACACTGCGATCTTGCATGCCTCAGGGACCCCAAGTAAAACGGGGTTACAGCTAAAAAGCTTAATCTCGCGCCTTTGGGATCCAGTCGCCTACATTGAAGCTTTAACCCTATCCACTGGAACATTTTGGGGACCCTGAATGTGATGCTGTATTGCAGGACAAATGCGAGTTTGTGATCGTGGTGGAGTATTTTAAATACGTTGGAGGAGAGGGCAACAGGCCTTTCAAAGAGAATATCCTCGACAGTAGTTCCCACCCTCCGTTTGGCAACAGACTGCTTTACCTGTGGCGGCTTAATCAGCTCAAACACATCACAAGGTTGGCCTTTGTAATTAATGAGAAATTATAAAACTATTTTTCCCTTGTTGACCTCTTAAATCCTAGCTAGAACACTGGTCTTCTACTTGTGCTTTCCACCATATCATATCTTATCTTCTCAGGCCACCTAATGCTGAGAACGCGCAGCAAGTCCTTGTTAACAACCACCTTGGATCTTGTTTATCAAAGCAGCTGAGCTTAGTAATTTGTTAAGACTTTTGACAATTTTGTTTTTCTTCTTCACAACAAACAAGAATTCCACTTAAGCGTGTTGTGGGCCTGCAGTGACAAAGTCGATGTGTTTGTACAGGCTAATACAAACATCTGTCACCTAATCAGAGAGTTATATCTTATTCAGTTGATAAAATATCTCAAGTAAATATAATTTCAAAAATCAATCCTTTAGTTGTTTAAATGGACGACTAAGATTATTGATTCTTACATCTAAAACAGCTGTGGTACGAGTGCGACAGAGATAAAAAGATTGCTGGAGGAAGAAAACCGTTTTGCTTTTATTCCACTTGACCAGGAGCAGAAGTTAGAAGCAATACCTGGTAAGATACTGTACAGCAGGTCTGATTCAAACTACAAAACTCTTCCTAGCTTTCTGAACCTAATTCTTACAGCGAAGGTCTTAGAACTTTAAGTTCCATTTGATTGTATTTGTATCTCCGTCATCTCTCACTAGCCTATGTTCTTTAAACTTTTTCAAAAGAAAACTTATCGACAGTCAAGAAATGCTTTTAATTTTGCGAGCAGAAAACAACAGCCACAAATTAACTGTTAGGGTTCTTGTCACTGATTTACTAATGATAGCAACAAAGTTTGTCCAATGATCGTACGCGAGAAATTTTCAACTTTTCTATAGACTCGGTCTCTTTCAGACGTCGTCGTGTATTTTATATGTAGCTTTTTATTGCAGATTTTTAGTTATATTTTACGTCCTATAATTATCTCAACCAATGTTTTCGATTGTAGACCCAGTAAACTTATTCAAATTTCAGTTCTTGTAACAATAACCAAAAGAGCACGAAGCCATTAACCAAATGAAATCCATACTGCAGTGCTTTAAGTAGATCACACACCATCTGTGCACCGCCTGCTACCACATTTTTTCAGGCTCACTCTTTAAGCTACCTACACAGTCTCTAATTTTCTCGTCCACTCCAATTCCGTCGTACTTTAGTTTACAAGCTAATCTAGACTTTCGTATTTAAGAACTAGGCTTTAAGATTAAATAGCCTCCGAGTATTCAGCAATATGAGATTTGGAAGGTTATTAAGCCAGATATTGAATTTAAGACAAAGTCCATCCCTATTTCTGTTCCAGAGTTTACTAGACACAAAGCACCTCACAGTTGTTGTGACTCTGAAGAACCTCAAGGAAACATGCCAAGCAACCTCCAGTCAGTTGCTGTGTTCTCGGAGAGCACAGAAGACAGTAAAGTTCCAAGCTCGCAATCTCCTCATGAATCGGAATTTCAACAAGATATTTTCCAGTTAAGTAATTTTCCCGCATTGCAGTGTTTAAGAAACAGCAAGGAAAATAAAGACGATTGTTCATTTACTGAGTCACAACTAGGAGAAATATTTAAAGACTCGTTGTCTGACAGTATTTTGCAGCCGTCGTCTTTATGTCAGCAGCGAGTTGTTGAAAATTCATGTAATCCTTGTTTCTCGACTGGACAACCAAGTAAATATGGTTCAAGGAACTCCCCAGAGTTGTGTTTTTCTGACAATAGCAAGAAAAGCAATAATCTTACGACTAAAGTTGTTACTAGCGAGTCGAGCGAGGTAAGTAGCACGACAGATGAAGTACAGTCAGGAAACGAAGATTTTGTTCTTGCTCTATCAGAAAGTGGAAGTACTAGCGATACTAACAGTACGCGTAGTTTCTTGAGTTACCTGACATCTCTGCCTACCAAAGAAAGCTCGGAGGAAACATGCGATAAAGTATCGTCCGAAACTACACCAGATGTGTCTAGAGCAGAATCACACAATTGGACACAGTCGCAGAGGGAGGAGATGTGGGAAAATATCAAACAACAAAGTGCATCGATATCCAGTCAAAAACTTTGTATTTTTAGTAACAAGAGACCAAGGTTAAAAAATGACAAAAGGCAAGATACAATGCAAAGTCAAAATCATGTTCCGGACCAAGTGGAAAGTCTTAAAAGCACGACAGGTATTGGAGATTCTTTGAAATGTAGTTGTTAGGTACGAACCATGATAAAACTATATAAACCATGCCAGAAATTAGATTTTTGTAATCTACTATAATAAGACAGTAGAGCTCTTTGTGATTATGGTAATTAGGAGTGTATATAATGGTTCAAGTGTCAAGGTTTGTTATAGTGGTTCTGTCGCTGTTCGCATTGCGCATATCTAGTCTCAGTTGTCAGTTACACACACATAAACATTTATTTAACTAAGTTATAATTACATTAAACAAAGACGCAAACCAAAAGAGAAAAAAGGAATTGACCTCTGTGGATGCATAGTTAACAAGGAAAAGCAGCATCACACTTTGAGACCCCGAAGAGAGCGAAACAGACAAAGAAAAATTCCGAAAAATATGGCAACATTTTACCACCATTTCTGCGAATCTTACACCGCTAAAATAAGCTGAGGGAAGATGGTAAATAGTACAACTCTTCGTTGTACTAGTTAACAACACTGTGTATGTAAAATTTGAGGGTTACAAATTCTCTAATGCGCTAGTAATTATGGGCAAATGGTTAAGTCGCGTTATCGTGGATTAGGATTACCGCATTGTCTTCGGAAACGTCATTGGTTCTTTTCCTCGTGAGAAGGTAGATTAACAGCCTTCATAAAAAAACGTTAAAAGTTAACCTTTTGTAGCTATTAACGTGGTATTTAACTATCTAAAGCCTTAAGTAAAAGTCCAGCCAAGAATCGAACCCGATCCTCTTGTGCTGCAGTTTGGCACCCTGGCAAATAAGCTCACCAGGCGGCAATGTATATAATGATAAGTACAATATATAGCTTCAGGTGAGGTTTCGATCTGCAGCACTAACAAGGAACCCCATTAACCAACAGAAAGAAAGTGAATTAGCTCAGTTGGTTAGAGTGACGTAGATCTGTGTCGTAGGTCGTGGGTTCGAATCCCACCATTAGGTCAAAGAATTTTTTCCATTTCCTTTGTGTGTGTTTATTCATGGAGTTCCTTGTTGATGCTGTGGATCGGCGAATCTCTTTATTCTTAATTTCAAGTGACAAAGCCTCACTTGAAGCTATATACTGTATTTACATATATGATGCTGTGGATCGGCGAATCTCTTTATTCTTAATTTCAAGTGACAAAGCCTCACTTGAAGCTATATACTGTATTT
>JAOBRD020310155.1:0-39089 GCA_027575215.2 Hydrozoanthus sils | reverse complement strand
AAAGGGGGGGGAGGGGAGGGGTGGAAATCCACCCAATCCACTCCCCCCCTGTATCCGCCCCTGCTCAAGCAGACGAAACTTTGACTATTAAATCTGTTTGGTACCCAGACTTCACGGTGCTTATAAGAGCGTTTACGGTAACTACTGTGAATTTTTCCCAATTGTAAAAGTGATGATAAAAATAGAAAAAAGGGTCACTGTAAATAGACTTGTTTGTTCAGAACAACACTAATTTGTTTCTATTCTTTGTTTCAGTGTGAAACAGTACTCGGGAAAGAAGTTTTAGACCAGGAAACCCTAAAAAGCTTTCTTTTATGATGGATTAAAAACTGGTGTAATATAGACAAGAAAGCAATGCGTGGTCTCTGCTGGAGTTCATTTCAGCTTTTTATGTAGACAGTATAGTGCGAGTTTATTTTGCTCCCTTGAGCCCGGTGAACAGCAGACTTTTCAGTGTCTCAAGCGGTCCAGACTAGAAAGTTTCTTTTCTTACCAGTATGAATAAATGTGTTGTAATGATTTTTTATACTACCAATGACTAATAAAACTATTTAGCTTTTGGGTTTTAAGAAAATTTAGAAATTTCTTTAAAACTAACACTGTACAAAAAATTGTATAATAGCCAGATTTCTGTAATCGTACGTAAGCTCGAGATGAAATGTGTAAGTAATCTGATTGTTGATTAAATACTTGTTTGTTATATTGTGTGTGAAACAGCTAATCTGCTTATAACACCTCTTTTTTCTATTCCCGGTCATCTATAGTTCCAAAAATATTAAATATTGGACGATAGAGCACCGTTTTATCAGACCCCCTTTTCCCTTTCCCGAGGCCGATTGTGGTCTAATATGTGCCCCTGTTCTCAACCAGGGGAAAATAGATTCCACAATTACAACAGATTTAGGCAAGTCTCGTATGAAGTGATGCTAACAGAAAATAATGTACAACCTGGCAATGCCTGTCTTACTTGCAAGCTGTTATTGGCAGGAGAAGGGGAAGTGGGGACACGCAGAGGCAATATGGAGTTTGGCAGAAAACCGTTCCCATTTTAGAACTCTAATTTCCGGCAAAAGTGTTGGTTTACTTATTAGTGTTTACTCGAAAGTCAGATTTCAAGCTTCTTGTGACTAGAGCCTTTTGGATTGAAGATTATATTCCGGCTCATATATTTTATAGGGGATGTTTTGTAGGAACACGGATCTCGAGTTTTCCAACTCTTTGTCTTAAAATGCGAAAGAGACGCATGAACAAATCGTGGTAGTACATGATTTAAATGTCTTGTATTTTTTTAAGCTACGAGGGGATGAGGTGTAACAAGTTTTCATTGTTTGTCATAAGTGCTCAGATGAATTTGGTGACCTTATTAATTTTCTGTTCAATTGGCATATGCCACTGTTTTGAAGTAAAATCCCCTGGATGTCTTGTTTAACCCCTAGATATACCTTGTTTGACCTCCTGGATATACCTTATTAATTTTAACCCCTGGATATACAATGTTTGATCCATTGATCATAGTTTGACCCCTGGATACTTTGTTTGATTCCTGGATACCTTGTTTGACTCCTGGATGCCTTGTTTAACCACCTAATATACCCAGTTTGATCCATTGCTACAGAGGACAGCTACTAAATATATCTTAGGCCTGCCGTTCCTCTGCGCAGAAAGTTACAAAGAACTCTGACGATTTGTCACCTCCGTGTTATTGGCATGAACTGTTAGATTTAGTGTTTTTATATAAAGCTACACATGGACTAGTCACTATATTGCCAGAACCTCTCCGGTCTCGAATTAAACCAGTCCGAACCACGAGATTCACTCTCTTCTACCCAAGTGTTATGAGCTTCCGCTGTGGTAAATGCAGAACAACCACCTTTCAGAACTCATTTTTCTTCCGTGCTTCGCGCACGTGGAACATTCTGCCCGAAAATTTCAGACTCGAGAGCGTAACTCGCAACCAGTTCAAGACCCTGTTATTTGAGTACTATGAAAGAGCGCTTGCGCGTTGCTACTGCCCTAATGACCCTAGGTCATTTTAAGACAATAAGTACGAAATGCGCGCCTCCTGGAGACGACCATCTCGTGTTGTTTTGAGAATTTAGCGTTTTTGTTCTACCTTAATATTTTTTTAACGTTTTCTATTTCTATTAATATGGGCCCGCGGTAATTGGCTCCCGACAGTTGTGGTGTCCCTGTCTACACGTGAACGTAATTTACGTAGGCGAAGCATTATAAATAAATGCATGAATGAATGATTGAATGAATGAATAAATAAATAAATTTTGAGGCCTGGATACTTTGCTTGACCCCTGGATATACCTTGTTTCACCCCTGGATATACCCTGTTTGATCCATTGATACTTAGTTTGAGCCCTGGATACTTTGCTTGACCCCTGGACACCTTGTTCGACCCATTGATATAACTTGTTTGACCCCTGGATATACCTTATTTAATCCCAAGATATACCCTGTTTGTTCCATTGATACTTTGTTTGATTCTCGGATACCTCGTTCGACCCCTTGAAATCTCGTTTGAACCCTGAATATACCTTATTTAATCCCAAGATATACCCTGTTTGAGCCATTGATATTTTGTTTGATCCTCGGATACCTTGTTTGACCCCTGGAAATTTGTTTGACCCCTGGATACCTTGTTTGACCCCTGGACACCTTGTTTGACCCCTGGATATACCTTGTTTGATCCCTTGATACCTTTTTTGGCACATGGATATACCTTGTTTAACTTCTGGACGTCTTGTTTAACCCTTGGATATACCCTGTTTGATCCACTGATACTTAGTTTGACCCCTGAATAACTTGTTTGACCCATGGATATACCTTGTTTGATCCATTGATACTTAGCTTGACCCCTTGATACCTTTTTTGGCTTATGGATATACCTTATTTAACCCCTGGATTACTTTTGTTTTACCCCTGTATACTTTGTTTGACCCCGGGAAATCTTGTTTGACTCCTGGATACTTTGATTGACCCTTGGATATCTTGTTTGTACAAAAATGTCAAGAACATCTTGACTTCGGCGTGGTATCACCTCACAACATAAACAGTACAAAATAACGAAGTCTTTATTTTAGTCAAGTATCCTCAAAGTCATGTAGCCTCCACACACGCGAGAGCCTATAAATATAATTAACAATTTAAATAAATAAATTTGATTTCTATGCCAAGTTACAAGTATGGTGCGCTAGCAAACTGGGAACAATCCTTTGACAAAAGCTTAACTCCAATTTTTTCCCAACGGCGACATACTTTTTTTCTGTACAATAAATTGGTTCATGGATTTGTGATAAATATGAACAGCAACGTAATCAATTACAGAGACAGACTTCATTTCTGCCTTGAATGTTGAAAAACCCAATAAAAACCGAGGCTAGAACCCTCGAAAAATTGCTACAGGCCTTAAAAATATATTTTTTAGCTACGTTCATTTTCAATAAATTATTTCATAAACACATAGTAAATGCGTTTTTCTAACACGAAAAAACCGAAGAGGAAAGAATATGCACATTACAATGCATTTTTTCCTTTTTAACCTGGTAAAGCTCAATATTCTTACGGCGAGTTTCTTCCGTGAGACAAAACTTGTTGTGGCTTTATTAGCTGAGCTTCTGAACCGTTCGTAAAGAAACATTTAAATAAATTTCAAATTCCTTGTTGAAGATGGCATGTTGGTAAAGCATCGACGTATTAAACTACGAAAGGAGGAAGGGGGGGGGGCAAACGTTTAGTAATTATAAATCTGTAAGGGGAGACATTCTACCATTTTCGGAAATAAATTGGTTGGGATCGTTCGAAGTCTTGCAAGCATGAAAGTGCTTTGGCAGCTTTCAGAAATTTCAGATCTACTCAGAAAGACAATATTTTTGAGGCTAAAATTCTTCAACTTAGCCTTGATTTCCCAACTATGCTAAATTTAAGAGCTAATTATTTTCACTTCGTAGAGTTTTGTTTTAACGAAGAGAAACCAACATTTCTTTTCGAGTCCGGTAGCCCACGACCTCATGGTTTCCATAGCTACAGTAAGCGGATGAGTCTTTGACCCCCATTGGACTGGATAATTGGTACTCACTATCATTACATCACCATTCCACCATTTTTCAGCAAAACGAGTCTCACGCACATAGCAGTGAAGGTATCATTGTTTTGTATCCGAGTAAAGACATCAAGTTTCTATAGTAACTGGAACTCACACACGTGACACTCTGACCGCTCGGCCACTGTTGCATGACTCTACAGTTATGAGTGAGACATACACTGACCACTCAGCTACTATAGACTGACTCTGCAGTAATGAGTGAGACAAACTGACTGTTCGGCCACTGTTGCACGACTCTATGGCTACGAGTGCAACACACTGACTGCTCAGCCCTGTTTCTACGTTGACTGTACCCTCGGTGACAACCTTGGACGTGCCCCAAGAACACCAAGAGTCTGTTCTTTGACACTGAGGAAATAAGAGAACGCAAAGTTATGATGGCGTTTTCAAAAACAAAAAAAGGTTAGTAACTCTCTTTCTCGTTCTCACTAAGATTCTGTCTCGTAATACGCCATTGGACCGTAAAGCTTTTGAAAAACTACTTACACTCGAAAATATTTTTAAAATGATTGATTTCCTGTCAACAACCATGGACCACCTTACGTGAAAAGCAATGTGCTAGAGGTCTGTTTGTGTTGCCAAATCTGGAATGTACATAAGGCCAGATGCAGTTTAAGTAGTTAATGTGGCTACTATGTACCAAGTGAAATGCGCAATTGGTACAAAGCTATCTCGCGCTTGTCAAAGATGAGCAGATCATACCTGGCGTCAGTTGTACTCCTCTCTATCTGTGTGTTGGTCATCACACCAGTACTTTTGCTCCTGCTAATATCAGAACGACAGACAAATGAACCAGAAGCCAGGTTCAAACTAAAGACGGAAGCAGGGCCTGACGGACTTATATCAAAATACCAAAAACACTGAAAATACTGCAGTATGACGCATGCGTACTAATAATATTAACACAGCATTGCACTAACTTCAACGGTCATCAGAAGGAACAAACCAGTCTGGACCCTAAAAATAGTTTGACCCTAAGTGCTAGCAGCCGTGGAGGCGGCTGCTACGACCTTGTTGGGCTTCATTAGCAGGGCATAGCTTACAAACGGGCTTGAGTTCCCGGAGGAGATAAACAACAATGCAAACGTAGATCCCACAAGCATTACGCTTACATTCGTGTTTAATTGTAATGCAAGCGTTGGTGTAGAGTAACACTGAACGCCTAAATATTTCCAGAAGCAAACAGCATCAAATTGGGATTTTATTTATTATTTAACATATTTTTCATAGTGATTCGTTTGTACTTGTTGTTGAGTAGGATCCAGGCCTCACCTACAAAGGTTTTCTCGGCATATGTTCAAGAGGAATACTGGGCTCACAACTAGAAAAGCAGCAAACTCGTGCTACTGCAGAGAAAAACCACCAACCTTCTCCTTACTGGTAGTCGCAACTCCCGCCTTCCTTGGGGTAGATCCACTTGTACAGCCTTCCTGTGTTAGACAACGGTCCAAACCTTCAACATATCTCAAGCATTTACCAAGTGGTTACCTAATGACTTCGGTAAGCACAGTTATCTATCAAGAATATTTGATTTGGTCTAGAAGCTTTTAAAAATTTACTTGTCCAAATAAACATTTCGTTTGCACAAATCAACGTTTCCCCTAAGGAAAAATGGTAGAGGCAGGAGGCAATCTGTGGGTATATTGAGTAGAAATAGAAGAAGTTTCAGGATCTCGAAGAATGTAACAGTGCCAAGGTCAGCTGCTAGACTCTACTTGTCCGTTACATATCAAGGTAACCTCCACAAGAAAATATACACACCATAGTTTCATACTCACTCTTCACTTGGCGATGAATGCGTACTGCACAGCTCCTCGATCTGGTTACGCAGTTCGTTTTGCTCAAACTCCAGGTTTTTGCTATTCATTACAAAACAAACATCTGTCAACAACAGAGACCTTACCAACAACCCTGTACAACGATATAGCAGTTTCAACAAACAACTGTCAACTACAGAAGAACCAACCCAACCCTGCACAAATACACTTGTTGTTGTTCCAATTAAATTTATTAGTTTGGGCATACAGTTGTACAATGAAAAATAATAAGAGAAGGCATTCCATATTTTGATGTTGATGTTTAAATATTTCAGCTGTCATCCGACGGCAATCAGATCAAGAAATGGAATTGGTTTTCCTATCAATTTTTTTATTGTACAACTGTATTCCTGATGTAACTCATAGTATTGATGGGATTACTTTGTTTTTTGCGGCGCATGCAAGAGCAACGCATGTACAAATTATCTCCTCTGTGTTTCAAACTCATGAATAAAACTATGCTATATAAACCTTAATGGTTTGACTGCTTTGATATTCCCGGTTTCTTAGACTATGTAGCCTAGCAATATAGTCTATGTTAGACCAGAGTAGTTTATTTTAGTCTACGATAGACTATGTTAGACTATGTTAATCTATGTTAGACTATGTTAATCTATGTTAGACTATGTTAATCTATGTTAGACTATAAGTCTATGTGAGGCTATGTTCAGACTATACATGTAACCTAGCTATGTTAGACTATATTAGTTTATGTTGACCATAGTAGTCTATGTTACACTACGATAAACTAAATGTTAGATTATGTGTTAGACTATCTTAGACTATATAGCTATACAGCCTATACCTGACATAGCAAGTCTATAGTCTAACATTGACTAAAACAATAGTCAAGCACGAGGTCTAACACATTGTTTAACAGACTAACATAGTCTAATGTTCACATAGTCTATATTAATATAGTCTTATATTTAATATAGACTAACTTGTCTGGCATATAGTCTAACCTGGTCTAACACATAGTCTAACATAGACTAATATAGTCTACCACTTAGTCTTACATAGACTAACATAGTCTAAGAAAGTCTAACATAGACTAACATGCACTAACATAGTCTAACAGTCTAACATAAACTAGCATAATCAAACTTATAGTCTAACACATAGTCTAATACAGGCTAACATAGAGCCTAACAGTCTATATAGTCTAACACAGACTAGATTAATCTAGCACATAGTCTAACTCTGGCTAACACATAGTCTAACATAGCTAGTGTAACACTGTCAAACACAGCCTAACATTGACTAACATGGTATAACAGAGCTAGTCTAACATATATTAGCATAAATCAAGTCACTGTCTATCACGAATACTGCAATCTGATTGGTTCCATACTCGCTATCTATCAGGTGATAGATAGCGTCTGTGAAATCCAACATGGCCACTACATGTGCACTTCTCGATTTTCAGTTATTTCTGTAGACGACTATGAAGCTTCTAATGGACAAAACAGTTCGAGACAAAACAAAGGCTGCTATGAAATATGGTATAAAAATTTCGAAGGTAAGAAAAAAACAATATGTTTGTCTTGAAACATCAATTTAACACATTTCACTCAAAAGGCTGCCGAGCAGATCTGCATATGCAAAAGCTGTTTGGAGAAAAATCAACTTAGTTAATGAATTTATTACGATTTACTGTGGTTCCGTTATTTATTCTCCAGAAATTTTTGACTAAGACAATTAGAATATTCGCTGTTAATTTCTATTGGCTGAATACATTTGAAGAATCAACCCAACACATTTTCCGAGTGGATCTACATGTGAAAGATGTTTACACCAAAATTGTTTGAAGAAATAAAATTTGTTTATTACGAACTATTGTGGTTATGTTACCTATTCTCTGGAGATTTCAAATAAACCCACTAGAATACTGGCTCTTAATTTCTATCGGCTGGACATGTTTGAAGCAACAGTTTAAAAACACAAATCACTTGACAGGTTGCCGCGGCCGCATGAGCACATCTACATTAACTGTTTGAAGAAATTAAAACTTATTTATTACAAACTATTGTAGTTCTGTTGTTTATTCTCAAAGGGATTTATACCAAAACAATTTGAATACTCACTCTTAAGTTCTATCGGCTATTGATATAACGACTGGGGCTTCACCCGCATCATTCTATCAGCTGACACAAATTGCGAGCTCATATTCTAATTGTTAAGTATAACATAGACTAACAATGTCTAACAAATGGTCAAACATAGTCTAACACTGACTAACATAATCTAACACATAGTCTAACAAACTAACATAGCCTAACAACCTATAGTTTAACATAATCTAAAATAGTCTAACATAGACTAACTTGGTCTAACGTGGATTAACATGGTCTAACATAGCTTGTGTGACATAGTCTAACATAGTTGGACTACATAGTCTAAGAAACTGGGAATATCAAAGCAACAAAATTGGAAACTCACTCAACCGTTGCAAACTCATTAAATATACGAAATGTAACCGACAGCAATCGAAAACAATACAGCATCGGAATAGCTTATCTATTACTTCTTTACAACTACGTGCTACCTCCTTGACTTGGTTTGCATAAGTTTTAAGACTAGCTATACTTTTGTTAAAGTTGTGTATAATTGCTATAGTTTTCAATTGGGAAACGTCAACTTGGCTTCGCTAGCTTTACATCGTCTCATCCAAGACAGAAATAGAAGCACAACGTCATGGATTATAACAAACCTTTCATGCGTGAACCAGTAACGACGAACCAAAACCGTTGTTGTTTTGAATAACTTATATATTTGGTGCCATTTAAGAAAAACGACCGTTGAAACAATTTTCATAGCAAAGATAATTTATGCGTGCTCCCCACTAGCTCCTCATTATATTCATGAGTTTGAAACACAAAAGAGATATTTTATACATGCGCTGCACTTGCGTCGTGAAGATTCGGGTAATTCCATCCCTACTATACTACTACGAAAAGCAATCTCTGTGTGGTTTTGGAATTATTTTTTATAATAGTTTGCAAGCAAAAATAAACGTCATCTGACTCCAAAACCCTTTGTTCAAAAATCTTTCCTGATTTAAGTCAGCAATATCTAAAGAAACTGAAAAAAACTTTCTGAACTAAAGACGAAAATCCCCTGTCTAAAGGATTCTTGCAAATAACGTCTGTGTCGCTATCAAACAAGCCTCCTATATTCCATAACAGATAACAGGTCCAGCTCGTGTTCAATATCACGATCTTTCACTAACCACTTTGTTTCCAGTTTTTTCTTTTCGTTTATAATCTGCACTAGCTTGCGTTCGCTGTCTGCAAAAGAAAACTAAAACGTAAGGGCGGTAAGTTCGTTCAACACCCATTTGTTGCAGCCGCATGCTTTACCTGATGCACTGGCTCGGTTAGCAGTCTCTCCTGGTCGCTGCAACCAAAAGTTTTGCGTTCAAAGTACGAACTAACAAACCTTACTAAAATAATCTTAGGAACTCTTTCTCTTGACACTATACAAAACTAAGAACATCTGTTTGATGGAGAAACTGCAAGAACCATGTCATTAGCTATCTTTGTCTAACGTTGTGTTTTAGGATTTACCTTATGAAAAAAGTGAATGCCCCTTAACTTATCTTTGAAAGATTTGAAAAGCCAATGTGTTTTAACTCAGTTGTACCGATAATAATGACTATTCTAAACATTTCGTATATTTAACTTTCGCAGCTGCTGCTGGAGGATCGCTGAACTTGAGGGAATGGTAATTCCTTCATTCGCTATCTTATGGGTAAATCTAGCCAATTCTGATTTCTCAATTTAATGTTTAGATGCCACACCACAACAGTCTGCTCATACTGCTTAAGACGTTTTAATTAAAGACCCAACTCACCTAAGTTAGGAATTTTCGTAAAAGGAGCTCTCACTTTGCACGAAAGAGGCCGTGCCACATATAGGAGAAAGAGATCATTGCCTGGCGTCTGAAAACTTACTAAACACGCATGTTCTAAAGCCGGTAAATATAAGTAATGTTTCAATTAGCAATAGATAACACGAAGTTTTTTTACAAGTGTCCCATACTTACTCTTAGTTTCTGCTATCAGCCGATCCTGTCAAGAAAGAACAAAAAGCTTTGCTCACTATTAACTCTAAAACAATGAAAAATAAAACTGACCATAAGAAAATAAGTACACAAGTAAGTAAATAAGAAGGTAAATAAGCAACCAATTAAATAATCAAAACTAAGTATGTAAGTAATCAAGTTAGTAAATAAGTAAATAAAAAAGTTAGTAGGTTATTAAGTAAGAATAAAAAATCTATCAAGTACGTGTTAAAGTAATAA
This sequence comes from Hydrozoanthus sils, assembly GCA_027575215.2. NCBI lineage: Eukaryota > Metazoa > Cnidaria > Anthozoa > Zoantharia > Hydrozoanthidae > Hydrozoanthus > Hydrozoanthus sils. Next base: position 28,853 of record JAOBRD020310155.1, on the reverse strand, counting down.
ACTAAAAGAGTTAGTAAATAAGTAAGTAACTAAACAAGTAAGAAAGTAAACGAATAAATAAAAAAAATGAAATTTAGTCGAGATTTTTTGTACAAATTTACTGACAGCCTGAGGCAGCCACAGAGATAAGGCAGAACCACAAGGAAAGCACAAAAACCGATAAACAATCTCCTTAAACTCACAGTAAGCAGAGTCTCCATTTCCTGCCGACATTTTTCTCTCTCCATGATAAGAATCATCTTCATTTCTTCTTCAAACGCTTCCGTTAGTTGCTACAGTCAAATACAGAAACCTCAATCAAACAAAATCAAAGATAGCAGCCGCGACAAATAATCTAAAATCTAGCAGTATTAGTTTTGTTTTTGACTGATCATTCGGACTCCTGAAACTTCTGTGGCATGCAAAACGGAAAGTAACATAACTATAATACTCTTTTACTTCACATGAACAAGTTGGCTCTAGGAAGCCTTTGATTTAAACTGCTGAGTCAACAACTCGTTCTTCGAGTCTAACAGTTCCATAAAAAAACAACTAGCTTTCTTTCTAGATCATGAAAACACACTACAGCAACAGACCTGCACTTATTCCAGTTGTTGTAGCGTTTAGCAGAAGCAAGTAAACAACTCGCCATGGAGGGATGACCTGCAATTACCTGCATTCCTTCGCGCAAATCTCGAATGTCTTTTACAGCTGAGTTTCGTTCCTTTCTCAAACTTTCTATCGTTTTCTTCAACACTACATTTTCGCCACCGTCTTCACAGGCGTTTTCAGAGAGGATAGGAGGGAAGTCTGTTCTCATTTTTCTGTTAAAAGTTTTATGAATCAGTACAGTGAACAATTTGATGATACCAGTAGGTCTATCTACTGTACCTATTTGAGCAAAGACATGCTTTGTACCAATTTCCGCTGGGTCAATTTAATGAACGTGAGCAGCGCCTTTGTAAGCAGCTATGCGTAGACTAGCGAAGAGCAGATGGTGCCTGTTTCTCAATCTCCTCACATATGTATTGCTTAAATTCCTCTGCAGAAAAACCTGAAGTCTAGTGAGGTGGAAGTTGCAGACAGCTTGCGGGAGTCGAACAGTTTAAGGCCGAAATAAAATCAAGACACAAAACACAACTTCAAATATTTTCAGAGAATCCTCACAGGGCACCAGTCGCTCCATCGACTAGGGCAACAACTCTCTCCGAGCTACAAAGAGCTGTTCAGCCCTTAGAGCTCAAATCGAGGCCGAGCAAGCTGCACTCCATATTAACAATAGGCTCAGGATAGAGCTCGAAAGTTCTATACTTGCTAAAATTATCTCACTATTGTAAAAGAATATTCTAACTTCAAATTCTTGGTTTGATCGATAACATCTCAGATATACAAGAAAAACTTTTGAAATCGATCAGTATTTCAATCATAAAGCGTTCTTTCCATCCCTAATAAGTTGTAATACTTACACTTCGATGAACCCATCTGATTTACTTCTCTGGCGGGCCGTTGGTGCTGTGTTAACGTGAACTGAAACTATTCGTGGCGTCTTCACGCCCAGGTGGAATAACCCGTTGTCATTCTGACAGATAAATGTAAGATATATTAAACTGAGCTTTTATGAGACAGTAGAAAATCGCATAACCAAAAAATGAAAAACTGAAGATGTCAAATAACTATCTACAACATTTTCAAGACATTCACAAAATGAATTGCCTCAAACTAAATTTGTTAGTTTACCTTGCTTAGGAGGCCAGACAGTTTTGCCCTCAGCATCATATTGTTCAGCTGCTCTTTGAAAAACTTGTCACTTAAAGAGAAAATCACTTGATTCCTGAAACCAGACATCAAAATCATAAGGCATGTTAAATTGTACTTTTGCTGAGAGTAAGTAAGCAAGCAAGCCATAAGCTAATCGAACAACTTTAAAAAGTGATTTGTCGTTTTCCTTTAAAAAGATAAGTAAATAGGTGGACAGTACGTAAGTGGGTCAAGGATAATAGGAGGCACTGTGAGGTCAGTGTGTTGTCAAGCTCGTAAGTTAGGGTAGTAGTGGTATACCTGGGGACAGTAGAGGTAGAGGTACACATGGGGACAGTAGAAAGATAGAGGTGTACGTGGGGACAATAGAAAGGCACAGGTATACATGGGGACAGTAGAAAAGTACAGGTATACATGGGGACAGTAGAAATGTACAGGTATACGCGGGGACAGTACAAAGGTACAGGTTCACGTGGGGACAGTAGAAAGGTAGACGTATACATGGGGACAGTAGAAATGTACAAGTATACGTGGGGACAGTACAAAGGTACAGGTTCACGTGGAGACAGTAAAAAGGTACAGGTAAGCGCGGGGACAGTACAAAGGTATAGGTATATATGGGGACAGTACAAAGGTACAGGTTCACGTGGGGACAGTAGAAAAGTACAGGTATACATGGGAACAATAGAAATGTAGAGGTATACGTGGGGACAGTAGAAAGGTAGAGGTATACATGGGGACAGTAGAAATGTACAGGTATACGTGGGGACTGTACAAAAGTACAGGTTCACGTGGGGACAGTAGAAAGGTACAGGTATATATCGGGACAGTACAAAGGTACAGGTATACGTGGGGACAGTAAAAAGGTACAGGTATACGTGGGGACAGTACAAAGGTACAGGTTCACGTGGGGACAGTAGAAAGGTACAGGTTCACGTGGGGACAGTAGAAAGAAAAAGGTATACGCGGGGACAGTAGGTATCGTTATTTGGTAGGTATTGAAGCGTTTTATAACGGATACAACGGATTTAAACGTAAGTACATACATAGTCAAACAGACAGATGGTGTGAGAAAGGTTAGTTGTGCTAATACATAAGTAAGTAAGGCTTAAGAATGGCTGCGTACAGAAGTGAGTTCGTCTCTTTTATAGCTACCTTTGAGCTGTTTTAGATACTAAAACTGCTATGTTTTTCTTTCCTCGATTAAACTCTCCATTCAGTCTCTGCAACTGCAAATGTTTGATATAGAAGAGTTACTGTGTCAGTCTAACAGAAGGCAAGTTGTAAAGCTTATAACGACTTCATTCTTTATTTGCTCTACGTTTTATAGTTCTTTGACAACATGTACAAATAAACAATGATGGCAACGATAAAAACATTTATAAAGAAAAATAGATCAACAGCGAGTCTTACAATGAAGTTACAGAAACCTAGTTACACGTTTTGAGATTCTTATGTTTGTACTCAAGCTGGTAAGTGAGATTCCAAATATTCCTAAACTAACATTAGCCATTTGTCTCATTTGTACAATTCAGGTTGTAAACTTCTGCTTTGTTGCTTTCATAAAACAAATATACTGCCTTATGATCTGTTCTTATTCTCTTTACCCACAACAAACTTATCTTAGCTTTTAATTCAACTTAAATATTTATTGCATTTGGTGATGATCTGTTAGAAGCAATAAAAATACTTTCGTTGCTTGAAAACAATAAAGCCCAATAAAAAATATATTATATATGTAATAAATGCCTGAGATTTAAGATGGACACTTTAAAGGAAGTAATTTGCCGCGGAAGAGTACAAGTTAAATTTAATTAAATTTAGTGAAAATTAGTTTTATAAGTTTAATAAACACAAATTACAACAATGAATATAAGAAATTACTTTAAGGTAAATTTAATACAAGGTATTTACTTTGCTTTTAGATATATAACTTAATCTAATGTTTAACTTAACAATAAATTTCACCTTTATTAATAAAGTTGATTATTTGTTTAAGGAGTGTACCGTGATTGTCGCTGATTGCGTCTGAGGGTACCTTGAGGAAATAAATATTGTGTTCAAATTACGCGAATAAACAATTTAAATTCAACAGATGACCAACTAAAAAATATTAAAGACAAAAAGTAAACAGAAGGGCAAATAATGGACAAAATGATCATTTGTTCGCCGATTTCTAGCGAAACTCTTTTCGAAAACACATTACTTGAACATAATGAGTCAACTGTTTTAAGACTTTACCGCTTTTTTAACTGATCGAGTATCAAGGTTTTACTATCATCCAAGTCGCGTGTTTAATTCTTCTAGAACATTTTTCTCAATAATTTGGGATTCTTGTCAAGATTCCATCCGATCAAGGCAACAGTGTTATCAAGACACCAATCGTTAGAGGGGGTTAGTAATATTTTAAGATCGTCTTTTACATCAAAAGAGAGCAAAGATTCTAGTTAAGTTCTGATTTAGCTGTCTTTGGTTGATAATACTTGGCGTTTAGTTACTCAGGTGGAATGGTTACTTTATGGTGCTAAAATGTTATGAAACAAATTTCTTAAAACTCTAGGAAACGTCAAACACGTGTGTGAGTTTCTTTGGCTAAATTGTTAACACCTTTGCCACCAACTCAACACCTTTATTTCCACTATATGAACAAGAACGAAAGAGCTAGAAAGTGCAATAAAGCTTTGCTTAATCTCAAGCAAACGTATCCAAGGAATACTTTCATTTTCCTATTTTTTTGGGTATCCTGATACATCCTTTTTTTGGGGGGGAAAGGGCGGGGTTTGTTACTTGCCCAAGGAAAACTTTAGTTTCCCCATGTTCGGGGTATCTTGATACATATTTTGCGGGAGGGAGATAGCAGAGGTGTTACTTTCGAGTATCCTTAGCAGCCCTAAAAGTGACGTTATGTTGGTGATTGTACATTAGTTTCATGGGAGTCATTTCGTTAGACGCTTTAATTTGCTGATGTACTTCATAAAATGTTTCTTTCGTGCACATTTTTAAGTATACTATACTAGTTCTCAAGTGAATAGAAATAACTTAAGTCTTGACTGTGTTCTTTATCTATGAATGGATTCTAGTTTACGTCCATGGCATACATAACCTGTTTTAGAGTGACGCATAAAGATTGATTGCATTTCACTCGCATCACATTCCAAACTTGCGCAATTCAATGTTTCACGCACTTTTAAATGTTGATATAACTAAATAAAAAAAAACTAGGATTTAGTTCACTTAAACAGCCAACTTATATGAAGGTGGTCCGAAAGGGTTTTATATTTCACTTACATCAAGATTAATACGAATCTCAGTGCAAAATTTAAATCGGGTCTCGTTTATTAGCAAGCAAAGCTTATAAGTACCTTAGATTGCTTCTCCTTTAGTTCCTTTGAAGCATCTTCTAGTTGGTTGTCCTTTATTTAGAGACGTTTAGAAAAATATCAATTAGAAATCAACATAAAGACGGAACCAAGCGCAAACATTTTCTGCATGTGGTTGTTTAAACTACTTATTTACACACCTTTATTTTCAAGATATCCCAAACTTTGGCCAGCTCATCTTTAAGGATTCTTAGTTCTGTTGCAAGTTCTTCGGCGTCGGTTTGCGTTTCCTCTCTAACTTTACTACTTTTTAACAGATCTAGCTCTTCCTTCAACCGTCCATTTTCTTCGCACCTTGTCTACAAATAAGAAAGAAGTAAAATGCGACACGCTTTTGAAACTCCTTGCAGAAATATTTACGTGAAAACTCGAACACTACTTACAATTGAAACATAATAACGCTTGCCTTAGTCGGAAAGATTATTACCACCACTAAAACATCTTACTTTCAATTCCCCTTTGAGTTGACGGTTCTCTGCCTTTAACTCTGCCTGGTTCATTTCTAATTCACTTTTCTGTTGTGCCCAGGTGCCTTGCTTCTCGTCAAGATCTTTCATGACAGCACACTTCTCCTCTTCAAGTCTGCCATAACGTGACGTATAATAAAACTTCGTAATTAAGACTCTAGTGGGTAATCAGTACTCTTAGCAGATCACAAACACAAGATTGAGTAAACATATGTTGGATAATAGTTGCCGTTAGCACAGCTAGTGAATATTTGCAACATGGTTCATACTGATTGAGGAAAACAAAGGTCCAGGGATTTTCCAAAGTAGCAAAATAATTCTTCCAGAACCCAGCCCCTAATTCTCTCTCTAACGTGAGCAACCACGGCGCCAAAACTTCTCCAAGTTTCTTTGGCCTTCGAAGTGCAAAATGACAAAAGCTGACCCAAATCCCAAGAAAAATTGAATTCGAAAATTAGTCAGAATACAAAATGTAGAATTAAGATCAAGATGTTTCAGTAGGTAACGGTTTGTTTGTTATTTGTTTGAAATATTTTCCTCGAAAATTATTCAAGAAATATTCCAGGAGTACAAGGAAATTAACTAATACTTTTCCAGGAGTTTTGCTGGGCCCTAGAAGGAAATTTCCAAATTCCAGGAGTTTTCAAGAAATTCAAATAGTACCAGCACAAAGAAAGTCGGTGAAACTTTATAAAAGCATTTTATAAAACTGGATCCAAAGAAATGCTAAAATAGTCTTTATGGAACGTCTTTGCACTAACTTATGATTAGACAAATGGAATCGTCCACTCTCAACTTGTACAGTTCTTGTAAGTATCCCCACCATCCAACAATCAGAATGGCGAGATAACGGGACACAAATAAAATGCTTTAACGGTAGTGTGGCCAAAAGGAGGAGGCTGAACCCGAGCGAGGCCTGAGGACCAGTTACCGTTAGGTGATAAAATCTTTTACCAGTGAACCAAAATTGCCGTACCACAAATGGGAGCGAAACACCCTCTCGTCATATCAACTTACTTTGCCAGGTCTTTACTAATACTCTTTAACTCCTCCTGCACATTCTTTATATTGCTTGTCTGATGTCTGAAAAAACGAAGACTCAATGAGCTCCATTAACGATAAGAAAAGGATAAAATTACATTTTCGGTATTCCAGGCCTTACCGACACTAGTACGTTGTCGTCAGACAATAACAAGAGAGGAAGGGCAAGCAAATCAAAGCCAAAGTTTTCATTTGGTTAGTCTGGTTTATAGTTGAACGTTTCGGCAGGTACATCTGCCTTCATCAGCGGTGATAAAATGTAAATTTGTCGAAAACCCTCGAACTATAAAAGCAAGATTCCGGAAAAACCATTTAAAATCACCTGGAATTGTTTTGAGGACAAAGGCTTCGGTAAATGTGCAAATATTTGTGTGGTCATTCCCAGCGTTTTTATCACATATCGATGCCATGTTTCTAAAAAGAGACGTTTATAAAAACAGTGTTCTGTAGTAACGATTCGGGCGTTGCCGAAATCAAAAGAATGGTCATGTTTCATCACATGTTGAGCTACTTTTGATTTACATTAAAATTACGTATAGCTGCGCGATGTTCTCAAACTCGGGTCTTGATTGCGCGATCAGTTTGGCCCTAGTATGTCCAGTTGCACTCTTTTACAATCAATTTTGTACACAACATCTCTGGTTTTGCCTTTCCCTGGTTGATCTTTGGGGCGGGAAAAGATTTTACCGATGATGGTAACTAGTTTGAATGCTGTTTTAACTCCTTCCCCTCTCATGCTTCTGGCTATCCCGATATACCGTGCATGTAAGGGATGGTCACTCGATGAATGGAATTATTGTGTTGCTCAGTTGTTGGTGGTGTGGGGGGCGGAGAGGTTCTCAGTTGTGTTTTGGCTTGTCTGCAAGATTGAATAAAAGAGGGCGGGTAGTTGTTTTCTGTGAGAACCTGTGTGACGTAATCACGCTCCAGTTGTCGCTCCTTACCAGACGAAGGTACTGTTTTGGCTCGATCTAGTAGAGTATTAACTACCGACTTCTTGTGTTGTGCTGGGTGGTGGGAGTTGTAGTCAAGGTATCTGTTGGTGTGCGTGGGTTTGCGGTACACTGACAAGTGGATATCGGTGCCTCGTCTAGTGGTGTGGACGTCTAGAAACGGTAGTGCGTCGTTTTCTTCTGTAATGATGGTGAATTTAATGTGTTGGTTGATGGAGTTGAGGTGGTCGTAAAACTCCTGGACATGGGCACTTGGGTGGGTTTGGTGCTGTCTGGATAGCTTGTTCGTCCACGTCTTCTATGACTAAATTGGCCATAACAGCACTAATTGGAAACCCCATTGCACAACCAAAAATCTGCTGATCAATAGTTTTCTTCATTGACTTGGAAGTAGCAATCTTACTTTTATAGTTCGACAGTTGTCGACAAATTTACATTTTATCACCGCTGATGAAGGCAGATGTACCTGCCGAAACGTTCGAAAAATTTTAACAATTTTATAAATTAGAGACAACTATACACTTTTAAAAATATTAACACGATTATTCTACTTTAATGGTAAAGTTCTAAAAAATCATTTAGTTATACAAAGTTAAGATATAACACAGGCAGAGGCTCATGTTCAGACTTTCCCCACTTTTACGAGTGTGTTTCAGGCATTCAATTATTCGATGTTTCACTTATTTTTCCACGTTCGGGTTGAGATGCATAACAAAAACTAACAGTATTCCAGCACATGTTCCGAAGTCACCGTATTATTCTGTGAGCCATCGGGTGTTAATGTCTCAGAAAGACATAATCCCTTTACATGTTGTACAGAGGAAATAAGACAAACTTGTCTAAGATGATATTTTTTGATAGGTCAATATTTACCAGTTAGGCTAGAGTCCTATAGCATTCTTAATATTATACAAGTACAATTAAGTCTTACTCCTTTTCAAGTGCGTTGTCCAACTGTTGTGAAAGTTCAGCATTAATTCTCACGATTTTCTCATGTTCATTCTTTTCTTTAGCTGTTACAAGAGAATGTAATTCCTTTTTAAACCTTAGTATTTTGTGCGCAGTTAGTAAGGAGAAGAGTTTTAAATGTCTAAAATAGTCTAACGGGCGAAAGATGACACGAGTTTGCTCCATTCACCCAAGCACAGAAAGTTTTAGAAAGCGTAAAGGTAAGAAGCAGTTACCACCTATAACGAGTATCAAGGCTATTTGTCTTCTTTTATGTTAGCTGCAATTAACATTACCATTGAGGATTTGCTCACAAGTCTTGTCATTTCCTTAAGCATAAAAGTAATTCGGGACAGCCGAAAGTTCGGAAGGTAAGCTTGAATATCAGAGGGTATGGGCAAACTAAGAATATCAGGAACAATCACGGATATCTGGAAGGAAATGGAGTATCTGAGGGAATCAGAGGTATTGAGCAGGGAGGAAAAGTGAACTAGAGTATCAGAAGAAACTTGGAGTATTAAGCAGCGAGAGAAAGCAAACTAGAGTAACAGAAGAATCGGGGGGTATTTAGCAGGGACGGCAAGTAAACTAAAGTAACAGAGGGAATCGAGGATAGTTAGTAGGGTGGGAATGTAAACTAGAGTATGAGAGCGAATCATAAATTGGCAAACACTTCGAAAATATACCATACGACGTTTCCAGTTCCTCGCATTTCTCCAGCAATCTTGTTACTTCCGCATTCAAACTAAAATTAAAACAGGTCGATATTTACACATGATATATCAATGCACGGAGTTCCAAGAGACTTTAACTGCCATAAATGTGACACCTTAGGCAGAAGCACTCTAGTACTGTACTGCAAGTATTTTGCTCAGTTCTTAAATACTTAAAAAGTTATCTAAATGGCATATGCAGTAGAAGACACAAACACTGTTGAACGTGCAGGAAAACCGACACAAAGAATTGATTCCTTTTTAACTGACAGAAACCTTGAGAGGCCATGCACAAATAAACATTACAAAAAAAAGGACCGTGTCGCTTGCTATACTGAGACTGACGGTTCTTACAAGTACTCTTTGTTGTTTACAACTTGTGCTTCTCCAACTTGTTTACAAATGAAAGTGGGCAGCTTATGAGCCGACTCGTTTGTTCAGGATTTGTGTTAATCAAAAAACAAAAAGGGTATTTCACGATGAGTATTTCACGGGTTTGTTGTTTAACCACTCGAAAATGTTAACACCAAAATTATCCTTCCATTGTGCTTTGGTGTAGACAGCACAGCTCGTGCATTTCGCTGAAGCACTGTACAAGAACCTTTTTATTGACTTAAAGCAACATAACTGATATCTCTACAGAGCGCTGTAAAAGAGCATCTTTGTGGACTTCAATAACCTAAACAATACAAAACGAGACACCAAAAGACGCCTAAGGCTGGGTACCATGATCAACTTGCGCACTCCATTGTTTTAAGATGCACAACCGACCAAAACGCTTCATTGGTCGTTCATTAAGCTAGAACGAAGTACAGTGAAACGTTATCTCTGTAATCAAAGGTGAATGGAAATCACAAAAGATGCATGTTGTGTAGCGTTTTCTATTTCATCTACACATCTCAAGTCAACGCATAGTTGCTTACCTTGCTTCAAGTCTGTTTTCATCTTGTAAGATACTCGAAGATATCTGCTACACACAAACAGAATGGAAGCCGACAGTTAATACCACTGCAACATTACAAGGTTAATATACACAACACAACTCCTGGACGGATACGTTAACAAGTCTCCTCGATCTTGTATGGTTGATTGCTTAGCCAAATTTCAGTGCGTTGGTGTTCAAATGGGTACATTTGCACTAAGCTAGCAAGAATTGATCATCTCAACAGTCGAATAAAAAAGAATGAATACCTCTCCGGCATGGGGGTCATTCTGGGTTTCCCGGAGCTTTACAAGCACAGTTCTTTCTTCAAGCTCTTCTGCTAGTCTATGATTTTGCTGCTGTGCTTCACTCAGGTATCTGCACAAATGATGTCAAATGCCCTTGTTAAAGTGGCACGTTCACATTTACTTAAATGTAAACTTGAGAGTAACTCTTGCTTAATGTAATTTTAATGTAAACTACGCTTACAACTGCCGCTAACAGAGCTTGTTTTCACCTCTATCTAACTAGTATACTTTATTTTTCCTACATTAATCAACCTGCCAAAACAAATAAGACACATTAATTCCACTAAAGTAGTAGCATAGAAAAAATTAAAAGGTGCCTTAGTGGGGCGTCTTACCTGCGCAGATCATTACATTGGGAAGTTAACTGTGATGTTGTCTCCAACCGTTGCAAACAGTTTCTATTGCCACATACAAATTCGTCATTTTCAACAGTGGTATGTTTTGCTTCAGGTCTTAATGGGCGAACCTAAAACGGCATTGTCAGTTTGTTTTTTGTTGTTCTGTTTATTTGACTGTATGTTGTATTACTCTTGTGTTCTGAATTCAATAAAACCTGAACCTAGAAGCTGCAGTTCCGCCGGTAGAATTCGGTTTCAAAAACTGTACTCAATCTTACAAATTAATAATGTCTAGCCGACAATGAAACGTCGATAATTTTATAGCGTTAACTTTATAAAAAAAATCTCTTTGACTCGCCAGTACTATTGCTAGGTTTTGTATCCGATTTATATTTAGTATTGTTTTTAAGCTTATCCTAGAGAGCTTCCAAGAGATTCGAGATGATCCGGTAGTTAAGAACTATGTTTCCGAGGTATCCAGCGATAGCTCTTGCAACCGTTCTCAAAAAAGTAACTTTTTTTTTGACAAATGAACAACAGAAACGTCTACTTCATTTATTCGAAACAAAAAAGGAAAAAAGTATCCATTTTCTAAAATATCTCGAGACTTTTAAAACACTCAAAGTTAAAGTGCCTATCTCACTGGTTTATTGACGATTTCTAAAGAATATTTATACATTGAATAACATTTTGTTGGGTTGATTTCGTGTTTTCTCCTTTTCTTTAATATTTTATCGATTTTCAAAAGTTCTATAGAGTCGTGACTGAACATCATTTATCATTCGCCGGAAAAGGCTGGTACTGAATTTGAGGCTTACGTCAGAGTAGTCAGAAGAGTGAGAGTAACCACGTGAGCAAATCTTACGAGCTACACAAACTCTTGACAGATCACTGGGAGAGCGCTCTGTTTCACCAAAGTTTACGATATTTTTTCATAAAATGGCATACTACGGTTCTGAGTTCAAAGTGCCTCACTACTCTGACGTCAACAATCCAAGTGATGAAACTCGACCTAGTCTTTTTGTTGCACGCGGCGTTTTCAAAACAGGAAACCCAATAGCGCTTTTTTTTTAGATTTTTTTGTCTTGGCTTTTCCCTCCAAGGCGTTTTACTTTTTTCTCGTTTTTTTTCTCCGAATAATTGTTGATAAGTGTCTGAAAAATAACTCCAAATCGTCAATAAACCGGTGAGATAGGCACTTTAACGCTTTAGTAAAAATTCCAAAGAAAGTAAAGAGTATGTCTGGCATGTGTGCTTTTGAAAGCAACAAAGACGAAAAGTGGAAAGAAGACAAAATTAGCAGAATGATTAATAGAATTAGCAGAAACAAAACTGCTACCGTCGATGACTGATCTTCCTCTGTGCCAATCTCTTTGTGAGCGGCCCCAGGGTCACCGTCGGTTCGGGTCAGTTTGTCAGTCAAAACACTGATTTTCAGTTTCAAAGAAATGTTGAGCTCTTCACACTTCTGAAAAGCATTTTTGACGCTTGCAGATTCTTTCTTCAGCAGGTTGTTTACCTGTTTGCAAAAAACGTTACAAACTCTATATTAAGACCACAGAATTTTTGAATACAGCAACCAAGAATAATGTCCAAATCTGTGAACATTGCAACCATAGGGTTTCAGAATAGAGCGAACGAAAATGTAGCACTTCAACCCTTTATGTATGCACCAATCAATGATATCCCGGGGAAGGAAGAAAGGGAACTTTGACGTATTACCAAGATAACTTCATGTTCAAAAAATATCTTGCATCCTATCTAGGAAACAGGGATGAGATACAAGGCTTCTCGTTCTGTATAATTAAAGTGACACTGTAGTCTTTGGATGGTGCTCTCCTTTCTTTAGCCCCGTTATAACACTGTTTTGTGCACTGAACCAGTGGAATGATGGAAGTTCTGGATCGGTATCTCACACTTTATTTAGAATGTTTAGAATTGGTAACTTGTTTGATCTTTGCATAACAGAAACATTCAAAATCCACATCCGCATTTTTTTCTTGGAACATAAAAAAAATTAATTACGGCCTTAGGAAGATTCTTCAGTCTTACTCTACAAAAGCATACTAAATACTATTTACAACAAAAGAAGGCCTTCAACCCTTATTTACAAACAAATACTCATTGAAATATACAGTGATGTAATAAGCTATTCAAAATATTTTTGCAAAAATAGTCTTTCGATTTCCTCTTGAACATTCCGAGGCTGTTACCAATGATAGGATTCGGTAATCAGTGAGTTCCACAAATTTACTGCTTTAAGATCATAACTGTTATACTCTAATGTACTAGTCAACTGCCCTCTCTAGGATTGGGTAATCAGTGAGTTCCACAAATCTACTACTGTAAGATCATAAATGTTATTGTACCAGTCAACTACCTTCTCCAAGATGTGGTTCTCGTGCATGGTGCACTCCAGCGTCTGTTGTGTCTCCAGTTTATCTTTCAGTAGCATTTCCTTCTCTCTCACGAGAGCAGTGCAACTCTGTTGAATGTGTGTTAACTCCTCCTCTAGCATGTTAATTTTGCTTTCTTGAGCTTCTCTTTCCTGTAATAAAATAGCAGTACTCAGCTTAAACAGTGGCCCACCTTCCCCCACTTTATCCCCCCATGGATAGTGTAAGTCAATAACTATCAAAAAGTGTTGGCTCTGTGAGTTAGCATTAGAGATAAAGTTGCAGATGAGAAGACAATAACACTTTTACATTCCTCAGCGAAAACGTTTTCCATTCCTGAGAAAAAAAATGAGAGCAATCCAACATTTGAAAAATGAAGAAGCTGTTGGACTTGACCATATTCTGCATGAAGCTTTGAAAGCAGTTATCAGCACAACAGCGGAGATCTTGTAAAAGCTTTTATGTGCTACATGGATCGAAGAAATTGTACCCAATGATTGGAAATTAGGTGACCTCGTCAAAACTCAAAGGAAAAGAGATCAACAGAACTGTTATGACTACAGGGGGATATCTCTCCTATCAGTTAAAGGGAGAGTTCTCAATACAGTAATTCTTGAAAGAATGCAAATAACTGTGGATCCGAATCCCAGAACATCGGGCAATAAAGGGAAAGTCGTGCACGGACCAAACCCCAACGCTTCGTATCATAGTAGAACAATCACTGGAATGGCATTTAGCACTATTTGTTAACTTCATCGATTTTGAGAAAGCATTTGACAATTTGGAGAAAGCTTGTGGAAACCTTTAAGACAGTACGGTTTTCAAAAGAAGATCGTGACCAAGAGCAGTGAAACTTTCAATTTATTAACTGGACTTGGATGAGGTTATCTTCTTTCACCTTTTCTGTTATTACTAGCAATCACTTGGACGGTCCAAGAAACAACAGTCAACAAAGAGAACAGCATACAATGGTCAATTTTCTCACAAAGATCTGACTCTTTTTTTACATACATACAATCAGGTGTTGGAGAAGACCCATGTACTGTTATTACAGCAGTTGCAACGATGTTCTTTATTCCTATGTCACAACGAACAAGCAGTCACCATAATGAGGTGTGCTGTATCTTCTTCAAGACATGGCACAACGCAACGATGTACTTTATTCCTAGCAGCAACTGTCATAACAAACAATTCAGTCATCATTTTAAGGTGTGCCATATCTTCTTCAAGACATGGCGCACCGCAACGATATACTGTATTCCTAGCAGCAACTGTCATAACAATTCAGTCATCATTTGGAGGTGTGCCATATTTTCTTCAAGACATGGCACAACGCAACGATGTATTTTATTCCTAGCAGCAACTGTCACAACGAATGATTAAGTCACCAATTTGTGGTGTGCTATATCTTCTTCAAGACCTGGTACACCACAACGATATACTTTATTCCTAGCAGCAACTGTCACAAGAAACAATTCAATCACCATTTTGAGGTGTGCCATATCTTCAAGACATGGCACATCACAACAATTTACTTTATTCCTAGCAGCAACTGTCACAACAAACAACTGAGCCACCATTTTGAGCTATGTTCTATATCTTCTTCAAGACTTGGCACAACGCAACGATGTACTTTATTCCTAGCAGCAATTATCACAACAAACAATTCACTCACCATTTTTAGGTGTGCCATATCTTGTTCAAGACGGTCTTGCTTGCTTCTTATATCAAGATGAAGTTTCTGCTTTTCCAGTAATTTCTTCCTGAGGGAATCATGATCAGCAACAAGTTTCTGATGTTCCTGTTGAAACGTTATCATAAATTGTTTTACTTTATTGGTTCTGTAACTAAGCAGACCTCAACCTAAGAACTGTTCCTGTGTTTGACTTTAAACGTTTGTTAATGAACTGATGAATGAGGGGAAACTTGTTTGAATGAGCCTAATATTTCAACTAATTTTGCAATTCTTTTAATTCAGGTCGAAAACAGATTGAAAAATTTGGTCTTAACTATTCTCTGCTGCACATAATTTGTGACGAAATCTAAGCCTCCAAAATTTGTGAATGTGTAAGTGACGGATTAATGTCAAGCTCCGGAACACGCAGTTCTGATGAATTCTCATACAAAATAGTGTTGTAGTTATATAGTAGTCTACAGAATTAAAATGTAACCAGAGCTTTTCTGAGTGGGTTCAGCTGGAGCTAGTAGACACCATTTACGAATATTGGTAAAACAGTAGGAATGCCATGAAGTAGTTTCATCAGTGGTTGAGTGCACTTTGTTAAGACAGGAAAATGGCAAGTAACCATAAGATTAACCGCTTTTGAACTGACAGAATCTGATTAGCACAGTAGAAATACCTGGTAGTTAAAAAAAAATTGCCTACTTCCTCAGGAAAGCAGAAATGCCAGGTATTAACAAGTTGTTAATTCAATCTAATTTGTAATGAAAATACAAACACCGCGTAGCAAGATCAAAAGCTATCGATTTTGTCATGGGAGAAAAAACACTGGGTAGCAGACTGAAACCCATGAATCTTGTCATGAGAGTAAAAAACATCGAGTAGTTAAGACAAAATCTCATCTACCCTCTCACGTGAGGAAAAAGACGAAGAAGAGAAACACAATGTAGCTGGACAAAAAGCCATCTCCTTTGCCATACGAGGAGTCATTTTTGTTGAGAGAGAAAAACCAAGGTGGATATATATTGACCCAAACTGTTTACTTTATCACCAGGATAAAAAACGGAGAGTTTATGTCTAGCTTTTAGGGGAGAAAAAATGTCAGATAGTTATGCAAGGCAGACCATTAAAACCAGCAAGACTGATTGAACATTTTAGCGCACCAAAATACAATGAGAAAAGACAAAATTATTTCTTGTAAATATTCCTTATTTATTAAGGAGAAAGAAGAAATGGCCCTTACTTCTTGCAACTTGTCTTTGTGTTGTAGTATGAGATCTGCCTGAGACTCTAACTTTACTTGATCTTCTTTTTGTTGTTCCGTTATACTCTTGAGCAATGCTGTTTCCCTTGACAGATCTTTGTTCACCTAACAGAAGCAAGAAAACCACATATTTTCTGGCAACACTTTCAATAATATTGAAATATAACAATTTTGTAATTGAGGCCAAGGCAATAAGGTTTCCACAGGGTTTGAACACTCAGTGGTGCTGTATTACAGTGAAATCTCAATTTAACATTCAACGTTCTGGGTTATAGCAAAATTACAGTTAACTATTTTTTTATCTTCACACAGCTGTATGTTTACAATAAAACCTCTCAGTTGTCAGAATAGTTTCTGTTAACAGTTCATTAACAAGGTATTTTAAAGCCGGTTTTGCAGCGATGCAAAATTCCCATTTACAGTCGTGTCATTGAGTCACTCTATTCTCCTTGTCTTTGAGTAGTTCCTTCAGCTTATTTATCTTTGATGGTTTCTTGCAGAAATGTTTTTTTTTCAATTTATCGAAATTTTCGTCTATTTTTTGCATCACATCGTTAAATCAAGATTTTAGATATAATGATATCTCGATATAACAATGTAATTGCCTGCCCCCCCGGTGACCATATCATTAAATCGACATTCCACTCTACCACATATATGGATTGTTAGTGCCTGAATATAATATAGGGAACAACCTCTAAATGACAGGGAAAAAATTCAAACATTGCACAGTCTGTGAATTAACTGAAGCTGTTTATATGATGTTCCAGGGTTTAGTCTCTTATCCAAAACTTCAACGAACAACATGCATACTGATACAGTTGCGTCTACTGCTATCAGACTGTCTAGGACTTTTAGGACCTCCACAGATCCTACCATAAAGAACCCTGTATGAACCTTGTTCCCATTTTTAATAAGCTTTTCAAACTATCTGATTAGATCTAAGTTTAAATGTGGCCAGTGTATATTCAGACAAGAAAAGGAAACTTGCTTGTTTTGTCAGCTTTCAAACATAGACCTTCCATAACAAAGGATTTTCTTTTTAAAACCTATTTCTGAGTTTTTGAAGTTAAATTGGAACATTGTACCTACAACTCACTTTTCAACGACTATGAAACTTACCAAAGTCAATCAAAATGCCTTCACATAAATTTACAATGGTACCCTAAGGTGGAGATAACTATAGTTGATGATATTTACCAAGCTGCAAAGCAGTAAACAGTATCGATCTTTCACCTGTCACTGACGCTTAGGGGATAATTGTTTTAAAATTAACCAAACAGGCCTTCTTTTTTGTTTTCATAATTTCATTTTTCAAAACAGAAACAAAATGGGTCACAACTTTCCTAATTACACGGATGAGTGGCTGAATGATAATATTGCATGATAGTTGGTGTTTGATGAGCTAATCAGAGCGTGTGAAGAGTGCTATTCACTTGTTCAGTTAAAACTAAATTACAATATCTTACACCACTCACCCTCTGTAAAAAATCATTTTCGTTTTGAAGAGCTCTCAAAGCAAATGAAGTTTGTTCAAGCATGGCTTCCCGGTTCTGAGCTTCAATGATGAAAACATCTTGCTTTTGACTTGCTTCTCTGAGTTGCCCATCCAGTTTGTTAACCCTGCGCAAAAATGACCAAGTTAAATTCTTGTTAAAACATTTTTATCAACACAATGAATACCCCAAACAAAGGAACCTAGATTTTTCTAACTTAGCCTAAAAAGGTTCTTATAGAAATGGTATTCAATGGGATTTTAGGCCACTTAGGTTTAAATTTGATAAGGGCATATAAGTAATCAGTACAAATGACTGCTACAGAGCATATGGTTTATGAAATATATGTATATACTGCTGTGTGAGCAATTTGTCACCTGGTACACATTACAATGTAAGGATTAATTAAGAATAAAAATGCATTAAAAAGTGATGAGAAAGCCAAAAAAGAAACTATAAGGCTTATGGCCTTTGGGCTTTCTCAATAAGTAAAATCATTACTTTTTACAGCACACTGACAACACTACAAGAATATAAATAACTATTTAACTACTGTTTAAAATACAATTCAAATTTGTAGTAGACAGTAGAAAATATAGATTTTATGTAAATGCTATAACTAGGAGACAAGGAATTTTTTCAGATTTGAATTAATTAAATAAAAGTTTGGATGACAACTTTATCTTTCCAAAACATGAACATGCATTTCATGCTGCAGTACCCTTTAAATACTTTGTTACACTTAGATTTATAAACAGGATGTTGCATCATTTTAGTTTATCAATTGAGTCTTACTGACTGAAACCTAGACTAAAATTTTGTTTACTATTCTTTTTTTCTTCATTTTTGTAAAATATTTACCTATTGAAAAATTTAGGCTAAATAGGTTCTCAAGGAAAATGGGTTAAAAATGGGAACTCTATCCTAACAGGTTCCGAAAAGTTAGGTTCTTATGCATGAGCTTTTACTGTACATCAACTGTCTTTACAGTTCTTGTTTTATTCATAACATGTTCTTTAGTTACACTCTTGCCAAAGCTCAGAGCCTTCAAAGGTCTTCCCCCAGTGTGCTCAATTTTTTGGGAAGGTACAAATATGGACACCCAAATAGACCCCCATACAGAACCCCTTTGAAAGTTTTCACTATATAATTAAGTACGACTTGATTTATAAGCAACTATATCGAGACTTGAGGCCTATTGATCTCAACAACACTAACAACAACTTTAGTACACAACTGAATCTGATTGTACTAAAACCCACCAATTGCAAATAAGCTCTGTTCAGTACCTTTCTAGTAG
This sequence comes from Hydrozoanthus sils, assembly GCA_027575215.2. Classification (NCBI taxonomy): domain Eukaryota; kingdom Metazoa; phylum Cnidaria; class Anthozoa; order Zoantharia; family Hydrozoanthidae; genus Hydrozoanthus; species Hydrozoanthus sils. The sequence continues at coordinate 9,909 of JAOBRD020310155.1, read as the reverse complement.
AGAGATCCTAGTCTTAGCAGTTTCTGCTTTAAACTGTTTGAAATTGTTGCTATCTCTCCTGACTGAATCCAATTCCTTCTGCAAAGCCTGTACAACATCACATCCATAAATAGAAAACTTAAATTGGTAGAGAAAATGCACCACTGAAGATGCTTTTTAGTACTAATAAGTACTCCCACTGGAACAAACTCCCTGTACTAGGTAGATTATACTAGGATCTTTTGTATCAAGTATTGGTTTGAAAGATGTTAGAATGCAATAAAAAAAATAAAAAACACCCAATTCTGTTCAGCTTAATGTTGTTGGCTAACATTACATGCAGCAGTTTGTGGTAGAAAGGAAAAGGCCAGCATCACAGCAAAAAGTTCAAAGTCTTTGTATTGCATTTAACAACGAGGCAGATCTCATTCAGTTTCAGTATTAGCATATGGGTCTTGTACATAAATTATGGTTGTGGTTGACACTGACATACAGGGTTAGATGATATTTCCAAGATTTTAATATTTTGGAAAGCAGCTTAAATTTCATACAGAAAGTCACTAGGCATAGTTACAGGGATATTTGTAAAGGACCTCAGGTAATTTATAATTATAATTATTTGTAAATTAATTTTGTACCAAATTTCAGTAGGCCTGGTAGCAAGTATACTGTGTTGTAAATGGCCTGCAAAAATGTAATTGCATGTCAATTGCAGATGTTTTTTTTACTGAAATTATGTCACTTAGCCTAGTGACAAGTATTTTGTATTTCATGGTCTGGAAATAAAAGTAACTGCAGCTTGATTCCTGGAGTTTCTAGTTGTCTGAGATTTGTCCATCTTAATCAAAATCTAGCCATTTTCTCTAGGAATTCCAGGTTTCAACACTCAGCAAAACGGACTCCCACTTATTCCAGCTAGTTGTGGTGATTGTAGCAGCCAAAAAAGCAGGTCACATTGTTGTGTTGTCACATGAATAAAATAATTAAAGCAGTTACCAAAACATTGGGAAGGTCAGTGCAATAGTGCACACTGAATTCTCCTAGCCCCCCCCCCCCCCTAGCTGGCAAGCAGCATTTGTGTTTATACCCCCTTTTACTGATTTTAAAGGTACAATGCAACTGTTATTACAAGCAATCAAAACATACCAATTGCACTGCAGCTGCAGTATTTAGCTGTCCCTGGAGAAAAGATATTTCTGTTTCTGCTGCACCAAGTTTGTTGGTCTGACTCTAACAAACCAAAGATGGTAAACATAGTTTTAACATATGAACTAGCATACTGTAGCTCACACTGGCAGGTTAAAATTTATATAAGAGTGCATGTAGTTAAACAAGTACGACCATACTACAGGACCAGGAACTGGTACATCACAATATATTTACAGTGTGTAATGGACAACAAGAATTACTCTTCAAACATAGTTTCGTTTACTTATTTTGCATGATGAGTAACAACAAAGGCTACCTGCTACTTTAGTTTGAAATATAGTACACCCTGTACTTTGGTTATTTCCTTGTGCATACATTTTACTTGACGACTTTTAACTCGACTGCTCCCATACACTGTACGCCAAATATTACTTCGTCGACCATCCTACATAGTTAAACTGCAGTTGCGATATTAGCTGTATACTGCATGTGCAGTCGAGTCATTGTGTCTGACAAAGGTAGCTCAAGTCTGGCAGTGGATCATGACCACATTAGTCATAAGTGATTATTGTTTTAAGCATCATCTAAAATTGCTTGTAAATTCTCTAAAAATCCAGAAATAAAAAAATGACTCCATCAATTGATGGGGAATACCCCTTAGGGTCGATGTGAAAAGTTTTATCATGATATGATGTAAACTGGCAGAGCTTTAGTTCTTTTAGTTGGCTTCAGCTATGCATATTAGTTTTGAGTACTGTGAATTGCAATGATCTGAAATTGCTCGTAAATTCTCTAAAAATCTAGAAATCAAAAATCTAACTCCATCAATTGATGGGGAACATCCCTTAGGGTTGTTGTGGGAAGTTTTATCACGATATAATGTGAACTGACGGATCTTTAGTTCTTTTAGTTGGCTTCGGCTATGCATATTAATTTTGAATACTGCCGAACGGCACAATCTAAAAATACTCATAAATTCTCTACAAATCCAGAAATCAAATCCATCAATTGACGGGGAATATCCCTTTAAGGGTCCTTGTGGGAAGTTTTATTGTGATATGATGTGAACTGATGGAGCCTTAGGGTTTTTTCAAGAAATGTCACCCCTAAACAACAACAAGATTAGCAGCATCTGGCAACCAGTTCCTGGTCCAAAAATAGGAGGTGGCTAAAAAGGCTACAGTAATACTATGGAAAGTAAGCCCTGATTTACTCTCGCCAAGCACACAGTCATGACCCCTCATACCCCTGCTAGGGTATTTTTTTGAAAGCCTCTAGTATATAATAATTGGCCATTCCTTTCACACAGGGCTGTCTAGAGGATGGACAAGTCCTACACAGTTCAATCTGATGAGATACTTGTAGCTAGTTTGTTCCCATGCTGACCTGTATTGTAGTTTGAGCTGTTGTCACTTTCTCAAGCAATGCCATCCTCCTGTTTTCACTGTCTCTCAAAGAAGACTTAAGTCTTTTTTCATTAGCATCACTATTTACACCAGGAACACACTCATCGAGTTGTACTGGGGAAAATCTTGGAAGAAATGGAGTGTAAGCCTTGAATGGTAAAGAGCTATCAGCAAAACTCATAGTCGACATCTCAGCACCAAACCCACTGTCTCTTAGATCAAACCTTCTGTCAAGGTTGGCTACCCCACACCCCTGACTTCTTTTTGTTCTGGAAGGGTGCAGGAAGCTTTCTGAAGCTTGTGAGAGGGAATCACTCAAAGTTGTCTGCCAGCAGGATGGAGATTCTGTATGAAGAGCTCTCTGAATTGCTTGGATTTCTATTTCTTTCTCACATCGCAACTGGAAATCAAACTGTGTAACACATTATTAAATTATAATAGCTAGGGCATACTTGTAATCAATAATTTGAACTTCAGTAAGAATAGTTTGTTTTCTACTAGTTTCAAGCAAGGTCAAAGTATTTAAGAGTGAATCAAAAAACCTAATATATTGCAATTAGTAAAAAATTTATGAATATGTATACTTTCAAAAACTTTATAAACTGCTAGAAGGAAAAATATAAATGGAAACAATGCTTAAACTTTTTTCACATTACTGAAGCATTACAATTTTGTAGAAAAGCATTGGCAAATGGACTAATTTGCCAATGAGCAAATCAACAATAAAATAACGAGAAAGGCCAGGCATTTTCTACTGGCCCAGTAGAATTTCAATATAGTCATCTTAGTACATAAAACAATTTACAATATATATTCATATAGAGTGAGATATAATTATAAAAGCACAAACAAGTTTCAATCCAATAGCTTTCCATTTAAAAACAATAGATCCTTACTTGAGGGTTTTTGTTTTCCTACAGTAAAGGAATTTTCAGCCATTCTCTTTTTTGACAAAACCATGACCAAGATTATAAAAACATCCATAAAGAGGCATGAAAAGGCATTAATTCCTTTAGTTCACTGTCACCCCATTTCCTAGTTATTAGATATCCAACCTATTACTCCTGGGGCCGGTTGTTCGAAAGCTCACTAACTTTAACCCAGGATTAACTCTTAACAACGCCTATTGGTTGTCATGGTAATTAACCCTGGATTAGGGCAAATCATCTTTGAACAACTTGGCCCTGCACTCTGGTACTTCCTAGCCTACTGAAGTCTTTGCTTTTGATCATTATATAAACTAGCTGCTTCTTATAAAAAGTGGAGACTATGTTGTAAGGTGAAAGTATTCAGTGTTTTCACCAGTTTTGTAGTGATTTATTGGGTTTTGTGACAACAAGAGGTAGGATCTTATGCATCAACTGAAGGTGACCATTGTATCTAGAAGAAAACAACATACTTATATGAGTTCTTCAGCAAAAAAAAGTTTCATTAGGCAATTGCTTTGGTTTTGTTGCTTCAACATGCAACTTATCACCAGCAACTGTTATCAAAAATCAAAGTACTCTATTGGGTAAAAAAGTCAACAACATTTTAGGTACAAGCCAACAAAATATGACACCAATCTGCTTTTTGCAGCTAGGGGTCACATGACCACATCTATCTTAAATCAAGCAGCAATGACAAAATGGTATCCAGAAATGGAAAGAGCAGGTTAACATTAGTAAAAAGGCAAATTTTCTGCTTTTAACCCCAAATACTATATATGTAAGAAATGGCGAGTAACAGAAAACAGAATGTTTTTTTAGAATTTGTATGACCATTTTCATATACATTTACCAAAAAATAACATAGAAATGTGGATTTTATGTTTGCTGTCATTTTTTAAGTACTTAACGTCGAGACTACAAACACTGCCATCTAACTAATGTTGACCTGCTCTTTCCATTTCTGAACATCATTTTGTCACTGCTGATTAATTCAAGGTAGGTATAGTCACATGACCTCTAACTGCAAAGAGCCTATTTGTATCAAATTTTTATTATTTAAATAAAATACTCTGATGGATGCCTTTTAGCAGTTTCCAATGGCTTCTGAAATTTACTATACACTAATGAATATTTTGATTTTACACATCAGAGTGAGAAATAAACGTTGATTAGCTAGCTTTGCAGGCCATTTTTGCCTCTGTGCTGGAAAAAATGTCTCAAAAGAACATTAATTTAGCCAGCCCATTAGCTGAGGTAAAATATAAATACTTCAAAAGTACCTGTAGGATAATTTTGTAAAGTTGTCATAGCTTTTTGCAATTAAAATCATAAGTAAAATTTTATGTAGTTTTTAATGTTTTGCTTTGCATTTTATTTTATTAATTGATGTGGGCCAGTAACTTTCTCATTCAGCCAGCTAAAACAATTTGAGGCAAACTAAATTTTTTGACTGGGCTGGCTGAAAAATGTCTTAATTTTACAACCTTAAAGCATAAGTTATCATCATGCATATGGGCATGTTAGTCATATTTACAGCAAAAGGGCATTTTCATTTTATGCAGCTTATCTCTGAAAAGAAGACAAAGTCACTGACAAGTGCTAAGATCCCCTTTTTTTATTTTTTGACACAAGTAACTCATTTATGGGAAACTTTTCTAAACTGTTGCACTGAAATTTTAACACCAATGTCCTCAAAGAAGAAGGAAATGGCAGACACTTTGTAATTAACAGGTAATTCTTTGTAATTAACAGGTGATTCTAGAGTGATTTCAGCAGCAGCTGTTCTCAGGGTAATTTAAATTTACTCAAAAACATGTCTCATTTATTTTACACCCCACAATAGCTTGTTGATATGTTTTAACAAACGAGACACTGGATCTTGGAAAATAACAAAAAAAATGTTAAAAATAGAAGCCCTCATGACGACAACGCTTTTTTGGTTTTAGTTAGACTTTCGTGGAAACAATAGCGCCTGTTTTCAAAAAGTTGTTATTTATCTGCGTTGTTAATGTTAACAAACTGAATTTAATTCAAGGACAAGGTTTATAAATAAACACCATTATTATGAATTTTTAAACAATAAATTTGCTTCTAACCTGAATGAATTAAAAGTATTTCAGCTAAGGGTCCGTAACTTTCAATCGAATACTGAAATAGCTTATATATATAGTATGAATCTACAAACTGATATCCAATCTCGCAAATGTAAAAAACTTCGAATTCGATCGCTCTATATATCGCTTCAAGCATTTTACTGTACTTTCAGATAAACTGAACCACCTGCAGAGAGCTAATTGTTAGTGCTAATGTCCGCAAAGGTGTTAAATTAGGCAAACACGCAGCCGGCAGCAGCTCGAAAATTTTCTTTTGAACTTTAGCAATGAGTTTTACTAAAAAGCAAATTATGAGGCAATTAGTGAGCAATCTAAGACAGCTATATAAAGCTCTACGATACTCCGTCTCCATATTAAATTTTTGTCCTTACAACTGTTACAACTCTAGCAGGAGAATTAGTAAATCACCCAAACTAAAAACTCTATAATAACTACCAGTTGGCACCGAATTATATTTCAAACGACAAGAAAACTTTTGTTTTGCAGCTATAGTTACACGATATTAGCTGTGTAGTACATACAGTATACAGCTCTCATTTCGAAAAACTAAAGCGGGTTAAATCAACGTACCTGCAACTGCCTCGAATCTTCATTGTTCCCCAAAGTGCTTGCTGAGTGGAAACTCTGGTACTGGTTATCATGGGACAATGGCTTACAAGCCATGTCCTCAGCACGGCGACTCCTGCTCGGACAGGCGTCAAGCTCTGCACGTCAAGCCATTCTTCGAAAGCAAATTTTCGGCTACTCCTTCAAGATCAACATCACAAACCATCAGTTTATGAACAATGCCGTCCAATATTATTCATGAATGGTCGTGTTCGATCTCGAGTGTGGAACTTCAAAACAAAAGGATGTATTGTTAGAGCAGAAAGGCACACAATCCGTTGATTTGTCGATCACTTGGTCGCTTGGTGGCGTTCTACTTGTTCAAACATATTGTCTGGGGCAACGTGTCGTTGGCAAGAAAACGCGGCAAAATGTTCAAAAAGTTGTGCATTTTAGGAGTCTCTCAAGACCTTTACACTCATGTCAACGTTACATGCTGTTGTAAAAAAATCCAACGACTAATTGGTCTAATTTCTCCCCTGAGAGAAACAAGATTTGCATCTTGTTGAAGGTTGCACGCAAACAAACACAGAAGTGACCGGTGCTTGCACTCGAGCGACCCAATCACCAACTAGTTCCAGACTACTCTGAGTAAAGCCGCGAAAAATAAACATTTGGGACAAAAAAAATAAAAATGGGAGGAAAAATAATTGTAGCATAATGTCGTGTGGAACAGTGGTATGGGGTGGAAAATGGTTAAGATATTGGTAATAATACAGGATGTATTATAGCATAGAGTATTAACGTCCCAAATTATGCCGATGCCCTATTTCGTTACGAGAAACACTCATCGTTTTTAAAAACTCATCGGGCTTAAATAATGGCTGCCCGCCAGCTCTCCGCGGCGCCCGCTTTGGATCACCACAACTCCGCGGATGAAGTGAGAACATATAAAATATTTTTTGAATGAAACTAAATCATAGTTTGCAATTTTGCCAGGTACTTTTAAGCGCTATCAAGATTTTTCGTTAGTTGCTGGTATTAAATAGTTTTAAACTGTTTTGAAACCCCATGAACAATGAAAAGGAAAGCAATGAACGGAGATGCAACTGAATTGCCGAGGCGAAAGAAGCGTTGCGTTCCAGTAACGCAGGTGGAAGCACAAATGGAAGCTCGACGGAAGCGGAGACGGAAGGAACCGATCGTTTCTTTTCCTTCGTCGTTTCCACTGAACGTGAATGTAGATGGGATTCGGTGGTCTGAATAACATTCAATAATGACGGAAGCGCAATCGGCAACGGAAAATAGACCAATGAAAAATCACTTGACTTTTCTAGTTTGTCGGCTGAGACAAAAAAAAAACTAAACTTCCACTAAAGAAATCGATTGCCAGCTAGCTTTGCGGTCCGTGTACAATTTTTACTTCAAACTGGGAAATGGATTTATGCTAAATTGTTGCAGAAAAAGACAAGTTTATTTTTTTGCTTCGAAATTTAAATTTGAAAATTGAACAAAACTTCAGAGTTTTTTTTTCAATCATTACCTATTAAACGTAGTAGACCTAAATATGTTGGTGATTTGGACCGATTGGTTAGAGTTTGTGCTAAGCCATGCTGAAATGTCCAAGTTCGAGGTCTGTTCGTCCCACTTCACGCATAGTTTTTTATTTGTTTCGTTCATGATCAATGATTTAATTCTAGTGTAGCACAACCAAATACCCCAAGGCCAAACTTATCAGTGACTTGACCCCATTGGTAAGGTTTGTGCAGCCTGCAGTTTGCTGAAATGTCCAGGTTCGAGGTGGGGTTGTCCTACTTCACTCAAGAAACCTGCACTTGCACGCCGTCGTCTTGAAAATTACAAAGTGAAAAGTTTTGTTTAAGAGTTCAGTTACGACTACTGGCAGGTACTGGCCACTAGCACATTTTCACTTTTAAAGAGCGGCGGTAGTTCGTCATCTCTTTTAACTACATGTTTTCTCGTGCTATACGCAGATACTTCTTATACTCCTGAGAATACGCTCTTACGTCTGGTTCTGTCTTCCGATCATCTAAATTTACTTCCAGAATACTTTGTAATGACCGTTCTAGCGCGACACACCCCTCACGTTCACGGGAGAGTGGACAATAATAAGTCACTAGTCACGCACCTCGATTGGTTCGCTGAAAATTCATCCATGTCGCAACCGCATCGGAAACGGTCTGTTGCGAGTCTCGGGTGGTCATAGGGCAGGTGCACAATTGATTCCTATGAGTAATGACCAAGACTACCTCCAGGTCTGGTCTGTGTCACGGAGTCTTTTTGAATCTTCATTCAAAGAGTTAAAATTGTATCAGGAATTGGAATTTGATTGAAATTTCAGGCTGGGTAAAGTATGGTGTCTGCATCGGAAACCTGGGTTTCTAAAACAGGCTTGGCTCCCAGTAGCGAACCGAATTGCACTTTACTTCTAACATCTAATTTTCTACGCAAATTCAGGTTTCCCTGGCAGCATCCTTATTATATGTTGCTGATTCAACAAATTCTACGAGCTCTCTAAATTCGGACATTTGGTTGGTTTTTCGCATCTTAGCTGAACGTTCACGACGCCACTTACTTTGAGAAGAATACAAAATCAAGAGGATCAGAATCCAAGGGGTCAGAATCCGGAATCCAGAACCTTTGTAGATATGATTCTGTTACATGGGCCGACATCATATATCAGTTAAGGCTGACCATGGATAGATCAATTCTTGGACCACTGGTATTCTTGCTATATACATGTCTACAAATATTTTGTCTCCTACCAAAAGCGCTTTGCTAAGAACTCAAACTATATACGGTGAAAAGAATAAACTTGCTCGTCTCGATCGAGTCTAATGTTTACATCTAGATGTTCTATGGGTCAGAGTTTCCTTGGAAATACCACATTGATTCTATTGTTATAAAAATTTTGGGTTAATTACAGAGCTACGCCACTTGGTAAACAGGTAAACAATCTGTAAATACTTTGTGTAGGCAAATCACAAATGGTTCGGCATAACTATGTAGTTGACACAAAATACATCTAAGAGTACTATAATTTATAAATCTGCATATTCAGCCTCTGGTCTTGCTGCTTGGATAGGACATGCAAGACGTATCTTTTCGAATATTTGCCGGGAAAATAACCTCAACACTGAATAGTCCATAGAAAATTTAAAAGTAAAGGAATATAAACAATTATTAGCAGGGAAAGGTAAATTCGATATAAGATTTCAGGGACCTAAAATTTGGAATTCGATTAATTATCAAAATAAATCTTTTTCTCTTGATCAGTTTAAGAAAAAGATTAAAAATGAAATTCAAATTTTCAAGTATCAACTTTTGTATTGCCATATCTATATACACATTGTTTCATAAGATAATAAGGTTGATGACCTGGCTGTGCTTGCTCTCTCTCTCTCTCTAAAATTATCTATGTAAATTAGTTCCGACCCATAACATTTTTAAGTTCTTTATGCAATCCAACTTCCAATATTTTTAGCTTTTAAGTCTATATTGGAAGTTAGTACCCTAAATATTGTAATTTCTTTAGAAAAATACTGTATTAAGTATGAACGAGGGTACAATGAATTATCATATTTGTTTTTGTTGTTGTTGAATGGGAATATTTACCTCGGGAGAGCAGAGGAATGCGCAATTTTTAGAACAGGGCCCACGAAGGGAGAAGGTCTGGAGGGGGGGCTCTCTCAGAGAGAGAGAGAGAGAGAGAGAGAGAGAGAGAGAGAGAGAGAGAGAGAGAGAGAGAGAGAGAGAGAGAGAGAG
>JAOBRD020310050.1:10019-21825 GCA_027575215.2 Hydrozoanthus sils | reverse complement strand
GGGGCTGGGGAAGGGGCATGCCCCCAGACTCCCCAAGCAAAAGAATCCTTCGGAATTTTAAAACAGTGTATCGCAGAACATATTATACCAATTTAAAGTCCACTGAAGGTCAGACAGTCTGTATGTACTACAGTCTATTCCTAGAATATTTAGCCATCCAGCAGTATAGAAGGGTTCAAAGATGCTTGGGACTGCACAATGAACAAATGGTATATTTCTACCATTTTAGCGATTGCATTACAAAAATCAATTCTGAAAATTATGATTGTACATGGACCCTATGCATGATAGTGGCGATTTAAATGGGTTTTTTTTATCAGTATTCAAATTAGCCCTACTAACCTTGTTTTGGGTAAACTTCATTTTCTTTTGAAAAATTTAGCTCATGAGCAAGGTTAGCTGGGCTAATTTGGATGAAGACAAAAGAGTATTTAAATCGCCGTTATCTATGCATAAGGTTTATAATTATCAGTGTTTCTTGTAGAAAATGGGCTGCACTACAACCTTGAATAACCAGGAAGTTGTCGACAACTCAGATGTCGTGTTCATGGCTGTCAAACCATATATTGTCCCAGAGGTTCTACCAAGAATTACAGTCACTCCAGCCAAACTCATAGTCTCTGTAGCTGCAGGAACTCCAACTCAATACTTTGAAGAGGTTTGTTTATAGTAAAGAAGTAAAACAGCATTGCGCATGTTTAATATACCCAGTTTTAGAAATATGCTATGACATGTCGGAACACTCGAAAATGTTGAGAGAATGCAATGTAAACCCCATTTTTTCTCAACACATGATTTCGAGTGTTCTGTTGCATCATAGCATATTCCTAAAACTGGATATAAACACGTGCAATGCTGTTTTATTCTTTTTAGAAAACATTCAAAGAAAACACTCGATTTGATTTCCTTATTCAGACATGACATCTTTCAAATCAAAAGAGTAGAAATACTGGTGGCACAGCGATCAAGTGGGCTGTTGAGGTTGAATCTCTACTTCTTCTGACAATTATTTTATTTTTTCTGCAGCACCTTGGTGTTGATTGTCGTGTAATACGCGTCATGCCAAACCTCCCATGTTCCATTCAGTGTGGCGCATCTTGTTACTGCCGAGGATCGCATGCAACTCCAGAGGATGCCAAGCTTGTTTACAAACTTTTGAGTACAGTTGGCGAGTATTTTTAATTTGACACTTCAATTATCCATTGGAATGTATAATTAACAGTCTATGCACTGCTATAGTTATTAATAATCATTTGCCAAATGCGAAGTGAATATCAGATCATTCATCACCCTGATATTCACTGAGTCTGGGGCCAATAATTGCTTTAGTAAAATATCTCAGGTGATTATCAGAGAGAAAAAATAGCCTTTGCCAAAGATAATTTGTGCAAAACATTTTATTTTTTATCATTAGCTCAGTTGCAATTTTGTACCCACATCTGGAGCATTTTCAGTTTTATCAAAGTAAATAATTTATATCACTCTAAAATCCACAAAATGTGAAGCAGCCATTTTGAAAGTTTGTTCAGATGCTGGCTATAGTCACCTTGATTGAGGTGATTATAGCCAGCATAATGCCTTAGCCTTCACCATAGAGAAGTGGATACTTCACAACAATCACCCAATGAGTAATTTACTAATACTAAATGTTGCTGTTAAGTTAGTATTACGACTACTGCTACTGCTGCTGCTGCTGCTACTGTATAATGTATGTTGTGTAATGTATGTTGTATAGAGGATATTTCATTGCTGCGTGGGAATAGAAATTTTATCTTCGAATGCTGAAAGTATCTTTTGCAAAGGAGTAAAGCGACTGAGTGACAAATACTTTCAGCACAAGAAGAGGAGATTTGTTTCCCAAAGTGGCAATGTAATGTGCTGTTTATTTTATAGATACTGATGAAGAATTATTACATTTATAAAACACAGATATTTTAAAAGAACAGGCTATGTCCCCACATGGGAAGCTCTCTTGCAGTTGGCTCATCTTGTTAGTAACCATGGCAATACCAATATCCTTACATGACACATAAAAAAGTATCTTTGCTGCATGCAATGAAAATATGAATTTTTAGTAAAAAGAAAAACCCCGCTACATTAGTATCTGTGTAATAATATACACTTAATGTATAGTCCCCAGGGAAACATCAGGACTCGAGGGAAAACAAAATTAACTTGTTTCCCGAGGGACTATACATTAAGTGCTTTGTTATATATTTAGACTTCCCTTAAACAATCATATAGCAAAAACAAACAAACAAAGATGGCGGGTGGGCAACAACTGCACAATTGTATCCCGGTTGGGATACATTTGATTTTGATCAGGAACATGTGACCAAGAACCAACCAATCACAGTGCTTGATTTGTCGAGTGAAAGTCTAAGTATATAACAATTAGTTTTATGTTCAATAACTTATAACTTCTAGGTTATGTGGAAGAAGTCAAAGAATCTATGATGGATGCAGTCTGTGGTCTCAGTGGCAGTGGTGTTGCATTTGTCTATCTTGCCATAGAGGCAATGAGTGATGGAGGTGTTAAGGCTGGGCTTCCGCGCAAGCTGGCAACTGAATTGACTACACAGACAGTATTAGGAGCCTCACAGATGGTGAGACAGACTGGTCGGCACCCTGCACAGGTAAGTCTAAGGGAGGGGATGGAAGGGAAATTACAAATGAGCGAAGGCCTATCTTCACCCTCTTCTCAACCGTACAGTTAAGCTTATAATACAAATTGAAGAAGTTACTTAAAACTCAATTCAGCCCTTAAAGGATCCTCAGCTAGTCTCAACTAAAAATTTTGTTAAGTCTGTATAATTTATGTATTATGACTATAATTTATTTTGATAATAATAATTCTGTACATATTTTACTAAGGTTAAGCAAATTAGTTTGATCTTTTCCAAGGTTTGAATTTTCGGTGCATGGCAATTTTAAAATATGACATGTTTTGGTCGCAGTGCCAGGTTCCCTCTCATTCATTGCAATATTGAAATTAATCGAGAATGAAGACTGGCACTATAAATGAGGTGTGTCACATTTCAAAATGGCAGTGCTTGGGAAATTTAAACAGGGCAAATGATCAATATAAATTGCCTTGCATTAAATATATGCATAGAATTTTCAAATTTGAGATAGATATGGAATAAACAGTAGTGTGCTCGTAGAGCATAACTTGTAACATACTTAGTGTTATTAATTTTCTTTGACAGCTTAAGGACCAAGTCTGTTCACCTGCTGGAACGACTATCGCTGGGGTGCAAACTCTAGAACGAGCGGGATTCCGCTCAGCATTGATTGATGCTATAGACGCAGCTGCCAACCGATCAAGGGAACAGGGGAAGCAATAAGTTTTGATTAGACACAGCCAGAAACTGTTGGGAATACTATTTTTAATACATCATTGGCAGTGGTGTTGTTACAGCTTACTACTGGCCATAGAATAAAAACACAATACAAATTGGGATTGGGACAACAATAAATTCTTAGGAATATGCACACTAGCACAGAACGCTCCTACAGACTAGTTTGCTTGAGAAAGTGTTCTAGACTCTACACATAATTTTATGTAGGGTTGAATACTTGCGGTGAAACAGGCAGAAAGAAGATAGCTTTGGTCATTCCACCAGTTAGTATAAAATTCATGTTTTGCATGAAAACAATAATTATATATTACAGGGCAAAACGATGTGTTATCAAAGAATCTAAAAAAGTCGTGACGTCTTAACTCAAAGAGTCACGGGAGAACAGGCAGTAGGAATTGAGGTTACCTTTAAGGTCTGCTACCTGGGGCTTACAGTTTGGTATCCTTAATTATTATCCTAGGAGACAGGAAGATCTAAGCAATAGCTAATGTTAAAGCAAAGGCAGCACCTTTCCTTTAGTTAATTTAATACCCTGAGTGAAGGACAATTCTTCTGCCTCCTGCATGACTGACTGGTCAGCCTTACCAACTGGTCTAACCAGGAGGTGGTTCATTGTTTTTATCCCAAGCTGTTGTTAATATGCAGCTTCCCTATCAGAAAACAACTCAGTGACAGAAACTATTAAAGCCCGAGACACACTAGGCGATTTTATACGCCGATCACAGCAAATTTGATCACCTGTGAAACGTGGCATATTTAATCGCTCGTATCTGACATGCTAGATATGGGCGATTCTATGCAAATATAGGAAAATGTTTCAGCAAGATTTTACTCAACTCTTTCTTAAATTTCTACTTGATATTAAGTTTACATTATAAGTATTTCAATAAAGTGATTTTATGATAGTCTCTTAATATAAAATTATGTGCAAGATTTGAGTTATCAAGAAAAAGTTATGACCTATTGTAGTAGATTACCCTTCCCCTCCCAAAACATTATGGTTTCTTATGAGTTGGCAAAATGACCTGGCATTTTTGTCATGTATTTATTCCCTAATATTGAACTTAATTCAATGGGCCATGTTACAAGACAGCCTCTCTTAGAAAGTACTAAGGATTTACAAAATATTGTTATTAATAATGTCAAAAACTACTGATTGAGCACTATGATGGCATTTTGATCGATGGCAGGAATGCAGGTGAAAATATCTTGTCTAGGTTGTCATTCACAGAATTGAGGTCCTCTCGCATAATTCTTGTGTTATGGGCAACATCCTATAAGAATCAATTGAACCAAAAGTTACCAAGAATAATTTTCTAAAAATTAATAATTATTATAATATTGTTAAATAATAATTTCAGGGGGGCTTTGCTTTTTGCTGGTTGTATAGGGTTTGGTTAACAAGCCCACACTAGATACTTAGTTATTCAAGTAATACACTGTAACCTGTTAGTTGTTTCAAGCCAGAATTAAATTTCTTAAGCCATAATAAGGGATACATCTGCAGTTTTCACACCTTATTAATAAACAGATAAATGACATAAATTATTTTGAGTTTATTTCATTAATTTGTTTTTATCAGCATTTTATCATCTCAGTGCACATGTGAAACAACCATTATTTTATAATATGATAAAGGCTTGATGAGAAAGTGCTCTTCAAATTGAGTGCTCAGAAAAAATCCAAGTCCTGACGGCAATCGAACCTGCAACCCTCTTATTAATTATAATCAGGGGGTTTGATTCCTGTCAGTGACTAAGAATAATTTTTTCTGAGCCAGCTCAACTAATTAATGAGGAACACTTTCTTTTTAACTTTATATACTAAGTTGCAAACTTCTACATAGAATGACAAAGGATTGTTAAAATGTTGACTATAAGGTCATGTTCAGAGAACCATCCTTTTAACATCATTTTAATATACCGAAAATTTTTGTAGCAAAATTACAACCTAAAAACCAACCATTTTTACATCATTGATATACTGAGAAATTAGTGATCAGAGAAAACCTTGCTCTTGGACTAAATTGTTTTCAAAAATAACGTTAACTGACCTGTGCTGCAGACTGTGCCCTGGTGAGATGAAATGTGGAGCTCACCAAACGGTCATTTGCTACTCTGTAAATCTTCGATACACCTTCTACAATATCTGTCCTAAACACCAAATTTTTCTCTCCTACACGAAGGAACAGATTTTGATTGACAAATAAACTGATTAGTCGTTTGTTCGTATGAGTTCTCACTACTCACCAACCACATTAAAGGAACTAGAAAACAAACTGCTTCCTCTCAAAACTGAAAAAAATTTTTTGAATTCTGATATTTTACTTACTTCAGTGACAAAGGTTCACTTAGCTAATAATGGTTCACATAAACTAAAAACATTCTAACTTTAAAACCTCTGCTTGAAAACCTACAAACTAAGTGACCATTCATTTTGTTTGCCTTTACAAGTAGAATCTGAAAATGTCTATTAAGGTGGTGTTACACGATCCAACTTTTAGCGTGACTTTTCATGTAACTATGTTGAAGTTGATGGAACATGTTACATGAACCAACTTTCTTAAAGTTTGTCATTTTGTGTTAAAAGATTTTGAAACCATTTCAAAAACTCGCAAGGCATTGCTGTGTGAAATATTGCGCGAAAAGTTGGCTAAGTACATACACCATGTTACATGACAGTCAACTTTTAACGCAACATCGTTGTGTGAAAAGTTGCGCTAAAAGTTGGATTGTGTAACACCACCTTTATTTTAACAAGTTCTGAAAGTTTCAATTTTGTTGTAATTTTATGACTTTGGTTTTTCACAATTTAGCAGGATAAGGGCTAATAATCTGAGCTTTAATTTCTGCAGCTAGTTTTGCAAACTTCAAATATGAAGTGTTGGCAAATACAGCTGAGCCCTTTTTTGCCTTCTTGTGCGTGCTTCTTCATTTGTCACTAAATTTCTTCTAATGTGGCCATTTCAACTTCAGGTCCAAAGTATTGAAATACTAAGGAGCTTATAAGAACATTCAAAAAGTACTATCAATTCACAGTCCAACCTCTATCAACAGGAGTTTCAATAAGTTTTGAAGTAGGTGGCTGTAATCCTAGGCGGTTAAGCAAGAAACTCCGAAAGTAGGCGGCAGTGATTTCGGAAGTAGGTGGTGAAATTTGCCAGTTGCCAGCTTCTATTGAAACCCCTGTATTAAGCGGTCACCCTCGGGATTTTGAAAAGTGGCTGCTTAGTAGAGGTCAGACTGTACTTGGCAAACATATTAGTTAGATAACTAAAATTACTACACTTTCCTTGATGAGTTCCTCCGGTAAAGTTGCAAACCCACAAATGGTCAAGGGGAAAGGGGGAAAGGCCAGGGGTGTTTACTTATTATTAGCAGTTAAATAAATATGCATGATCAATTTGAAGTGATTGACTTACTTAGTTTCCGATGGAATGGCCTGTATTGGAAGTTTGAACACGTCAACATGGGAAAGAAGAAAAAAATAAATTAAAAATGAGTGTTTTTCTTTATCTGATTGCTGTTAAGCATAATATGTATGCATGAATTTATGTATGACTTTGTGTATCTGCCTGTCTGTCAGTGTTTATCTGTTTGCATACAAGCATTTGTAATATTGGTTTATGATATATGTATGTGTGCATGTATGTACGTATATACGTCAATAAGTCCAAAAGGTTTTCGCTAGAAACATTTCACTTTTGTTAGTACATGGATAGGGCTTGGTGCTTAAGTTGTTCATAATGAATATGACTAGACATAGAGTGAAATAATGTACACAGTACTGTACTGTGTACGTTATTTCACTCTATGTCTAGTCAAATTGACACAAACTTGTATCCGATCAAAATTTAGTTATAATATCCAAACAAACACTATAAAAAAACTTACGAATCAAATTTGTACACGATTTTTTGCCTCTTTGTCTTATCAGGAACTTTTGAATCGCGCTGCAATTCTTCTGCAGGGGTTGATATGTCGGGTTTTTCCTTCAAGCTCTGTTCTCCATCTGATACTTCTCTTAGATGATCAGATTCACGTTTTTCACTTTGTGCTGCAGACGGCTGTTCTTTCGTTAAAGTAGGTTCGTCTTCATCTTCCTCGTCTGTCTCAGAAGCCTCTCCACTCACCATTGTACTGCTGATCATAGTGTTTTTCATGAACGAAGTAGACCCAGGCTCGCTTGATCCGGTCGCCATGTTTTAGTTCAAAAGTCAAGTGTTTACGATCAACTTGTTTTCATCCACGACAGCACACCACGATAAAAAAAACAAACCTATTTTAAGAAGAACGTGCTGTGTGCGATCTATTTTTACTAGTGCTTGATTTGTAAAGCCTAGAAATCAAAATCCAGTCTGCACCAAACAGAAAACATTGCACAGTGTTTCGAGACAGCAATATTCGAGCCTGCGGTGTATAGTACAGCAGTGCTACCCAATCATGGCGGATGGGTAGAAAAAAAATTAAGATAAAGCAAAACGAGAATAAAAATGACCTGTTTGGAATTACCTCGATTGACGGGCTCGCTTAGAGCGTTTTCAGGAATCTCTTCTCCTACTGCAATCACCAACGACATAAGTAGAACTGATTATGCCGAGAAAAAACGCAAAGCCAGAGCGAGAAAGAAAAAGGAAGCAGGGGTCTCGTGGGCCAACTTGAAGACACTAATTGAAGAAAATTGCAGCCAAGACAGTCATTTACAACAAGAGGTAAATTTATTAAAGAAGTTAATAGATTAGAGTAGCTATAAGTTATTACCTTTATAAAATATTTTACACTGAGCAATTGGAGTTAGTTGGGCCTAAGCTGGTTATACTTCGCTATAAATATTTTTGTCAGCCTTTGGGCCTGTATACAGTGTAAAATTAATAGTGTTCTACGAATAGTTTGGATGTGTTTTTCCTTGTTCAAGTTTGTGCTTTTGATTTATTGGTTTGATGTAGGTGAAAATACTGTTGAGGGAACTTGTTCAAGCAGCGGGCGAGATAGGTAAGATTGAGTTCGTTCACTTTTGATTTGTTTTTGATTTGTGTGAAAAATAATTGATCACGTACTGTACAGTCAACTACAAAATGTCACAAATGACGTAAAACAGAGGCATTATTTAGGCTGTCTTAAATAACACGTGTTTTTATTATTTATAGCAAACGTTTTAAGTATTGTGATCCGAAACGGACGGGAAAGAAGCGAAGAAAGTTCTACTTCCGTCTGCCATTTTTTTGGATGTCATTATCGGAGCAACTGCAGAATTCCCAGTTACCCAGTACAATCTTTTGTTCTTGATTGTAATATGCATCTATTTTTATAGAATGAGGAATGGGCAGTAATAGATTCCCCTAGTGGCTGGGTATTCTGCATTAACCCTCATTATCTACTATTTCGGAGGTAAATTAATACTGTCTCACATCAAATTTTTCTAAACCAATCAAATCGCATGTAGCTGAGCTGGTATACACTAAAATATAACTAAAATACTGGTATACACTTAAGTATAATAAAGCCCTGGGAATGAGATTGGTGGCCACACTCAGTGTTGTATTCTTGATCATGAGCAAGGCACCTAAGAGCAACAATTCAATTTTTAGTTACAGTACTTTGATCCCAGGTGAGGGGGATGGGGGGGGAGGGGCTTCCATATCTCATTGGACAGGGGTGCTTGTTGGGAAAACGAAATTCCACCCCTAAAAGATACCAATCTGGGCATGGTAAACCAGAATGATACCATAAAAATATATCTACCTGCCATGAAACATGGCTCTTGAATAACAACTACTGTACGATTGCTCAAGAAACAGTGGCTAGATACAGTCTAGACCATTAAAAGCGTTTTGCACTTTTGCAACATTTTGAAACACCTTAAAAGGTACCGTTTTGTGGAAAAATGTTTGCCTCATACCCTAAAATATATTTCGAACCCCAATTTCAACCCCTAAAAGATTGACAAGCACTCATATCCAACAACATAGAGTCTCCCCCTGACTTTGATAATAACCATTAATATTATTAATACTTATTAGTCTTATTGCAACATTGCAGTTGGGTCTGACTCTGCTGTTGAGGCCAAGGAGAGCACGGCTGCATTTCTGTTTGATGTTTTTAAGGATTGTGAATCAGTTAGCCACTCAGCAAGCACCAAGTTGAAAAATCTTTTCGGGGCATTTCCTGCATCAGCAGCCACAAAGTCTTGCTACATTGTACACAGTATTCAAGAGCTACTGCCTGAGGACTTCATTGATAAACTAACAAAAAAGATAGCAATGACTAAGAGCAAGCCAAATTCAAAACCATTTGGCCATAACATAAAATTTTCTGTTTCTTCAACCTCAAGTTTTGTAACATATGCAGATCTGCTCTCCGATTCTGAGGATGAAGCAGAAATCCAAAATGACGATCATGTAACAAGACTTCTCCTTCAAAGTGTTGAGGGAAATTTAAAGAAACAAGAACCCATGGCCAGTTCCATGACCAAGGACGATGCTTCTGTCAGCACAAAGAATATGTCATGGTTTCGACAACAGTGCGAGGTCTATTTCAAGGAGAGTGATTCAAGTGATCTTTCAGTGACTGATATGTGCTCAGCATTGCTTGATGTTCTTAGTTCACCACGAGATGATTCAGCAATACAAAATGACTTGTTTGATTTGCTTGGGTTTGATCGCATTGAGTTCATACAAGACCTTCTTCGACACAGACTAGAGATCATTGAGTCTGTACTTCCTCCTGGTAAGTAGAAATACGATTACTTTAAAAAGAAGAGTTTTGAACTTGCATGACAGCCACAAGGGCAGGTCAAGAAATTTTGAAAGGGGGGGGGCAACTCCCTTTCCCTGAAATACCCATAACAACTAGCTACCCATAAATACCTTCAGGCAGTTGCTACATATGAAGCACCTTGTTAAAAACAAAAACTTTAAACAAAACTTTGCCTAATTCGGGCCTGAAAGATCAATATTTGCCTAAACTGAGCTAATACAAAAAGAGTACACATGTGGCCACATAGTCAGTTCATTGAAGACAGGAGGCAACCAAAAAAAGTGCTGCCAAAATAAAGAGAACCCTTACCCCATAATCTGCCAGTGAGCCATGATATATCTACCGCTATACATGTATGTACTCTTAAGCCATACTCAGTATGCACTTTAGTATGTTAAGTCCCAACTGCTAGATGATCCATGCTGGTTTTATAAACAACCTTCCTTTACTGATCAATTTTTTTAAAAACCTTATTTTTTAAACTTAGTTTTCTTTTTTGACTTTAAACATTTTAGGAAGGAGTGTATCAGCTGCAGATCAAGGGAAAAGAAGGCCAACTTATGGTTGCCAGGTGACAGTTCAGGTTTGTACACATTACATATGTGCATGTATTACATATTTTACGTTCATGCATTAATATTGACTCATTAATAGACGTCCTAATTCATAAATGGCAACAAATTAAATAACTTCTTTTGTCTGTATTCAAAGTATCCTAACCTATGACTATATACTAGCGTTACGTTGAGTAACGTAATCTTTTGAATGTTTAACTCAAGAACAAGGCTAGTTATGTTAGTAGTAGGGCTAATTTGAATGAAGATGAAAGAATATTAAAATTTCCGCCACTTATGAATAAGATCTATATCTTTATCCAACAAGATAGATCCATACATTTCACTCTTCAGATGATCTGCATACCACATATATGGTTTATTGAGTATTAAATTTATTGTTATTATTTTTATTGATTTTATTAACAAGACTAATAAATAAAATAGTTATTGCTCTTAATACATGTAGGACATTAAAAAGTAAGAAATTTGCATCTTATCGTACAATAAATTTTGTTAGAGGCTTAAATTGGGTCATACAGATCTTTTGGAGTTGGGCTTAAAGTGTTCCACCAATTATTTATTTTCTAGTCAGAAGAAGAAAAGCACCTGTTGAAACAGATGCGCAAGGAGGAAAGAAAGCAAGCACGCAAAGAAAAAGCAAGTCCTGTTGATACTGAAGAAGAGGAAGCCTACTTGAAGAGTATTGGTTTTGATCCTGAGCGCATGAGAATTGAAAGGTAAATGACCACACAGATACAGTACCACTGTTGGTTTGTGGAATGGAATTGCTCGAAGAGATAATCTTTGATTCTGTTCCCTTATTACCATACAATCAGCCAATCTAGAGCACAGGCTTGAATCCTGAGTGCACAAGGTGAATTACCACATAGATCTTTGATTCTGTTCCCTTATTATTATACAATCAGCCAATCTAGAGTACAAGCTTGAATCCTGAGTGCACAAGGTGAATGACCGCATAGATATTGTACCACTGTTGCTTTGTGTAATGGAGTTGTTCAAAGAGATGCTCTTTGATACCATTCCCTTTATGGTGAAATCATTCGATCCAGAGTACATGCTTGAATTCTGAGCACACAAGGTGAATGACCACACAGATATAGTACCACTGTTG
>JAOBRD020309942.1:0-21828 GCA_027575215.2 Hydrozoanthus sils | reverse complement strand
CCCCAATCCCCGCTCCCCCCCGACGCGCATTCCTGTTTGAACGAACAGCGAGTTTTGTTGCTTAACCAGCGCAGCCCATACTTAGGATACAGGAAGTTGGAGTGTAGAGTTGTGTGGAGGCAAAGTCAGCTTTATTTAAAGAAGGACCTTGAAAAAGCCTTACCTGCACGAGCAAGGATAAGTCGCAGTCAAACATTTTCTCACGATACACTTTGGCAGAACTTAGGTGTTGCTATACGTCTTTCTTAGGGACTGGTCAGAAAGTATAGAGGGAGGTGGGTTGGAAAAATTTGGGGAATAGATCGTTTTCAAGTACTCCCTAGAGACGTCAAAGACAAAAGACGAAGCGGCCATGCAGGTGCCCTAAACAAAAAAAAATCATCAAAATTCTTTTGTTCAAGGGCTCCAACATGGCCGCTATGACGTAAGTTGAAAACGATCTATTGGCCATTGATTTTGTGCACCAAAAATGGGGTGGGTTAACAAAAATTATGCTCAACATTGGGGGTGGGCCTGTGACTTTAGTGCAGAAAAAGCTATATATTCTAAATTCTAAAAACTTCTTGTTAAAAAATGTGCCTAATGTGTATCTGGTACAAAGTGCTATCTGTAACGTATTCCACGTTAATTAAGCGAAATGCCTTCAGTCCTCACGCGTTCGTTTTTGACTTTGCTGTCATTAATCATTCAAAGATAGCTAGAACTCTGAAAGAAATAGAAGTCAAGGTGGTTTATAAAATTTAACATATTTATGTGATATGACATATTGATCAACAAGAGTGGAAAAAATTCCAAAGCTCTCAAATTCAATTAGTATAACGACTTTTAAACTGTAAACAAACTTTGACTTTTGGTACCGCATTGCACGAGTCGTAAAACACATGCACGCAGCTCTATGAAATAATTTTCAATATATACATATTTACGTGTAAGTACAAGTGTGTATCTAGCCACAGATAATTTTAAGCGTGACACCTATCAGAGGGCAAAAATTATAATTTGTCGACGAGTTTTTGTATTTCTCGGTCATCCGCTCTTAAAAATTTACTACGATGTCATATTTTCACCTTCTAGTCTACTACTTACACACACACACACACTTCAAAGAACACACATATTTGTGTGTTTCATGTATAAAATCACAGAACGCACTTTGTTTTTCAAGAGAAAAAAAATGAAACTGTACGAACACTTTAATTGTTTCTTATAGGTTCTTGAAACGAGTAAACAACTCCTTATAAGGATCAGTGGCAAATTCGCTTATCTAAACGCAACTGTTTAATAGCTACAATTAAATTTTAAAAAAATTAATGCAAAAAAAAGGACTATTGCCTCATAATCTAGATTTCTTTCTGTTGTTTCGTTGTCTTGGACTACAACAATACCTGTCCAATCTATTCGCCTTCTGACTGTTCCGACCGGGCTTTCAAGGCTTTTGTTCTTTTCCGACTCGCTGAACGGATTTGTTCAATTCATAGTATAGAATTAGAGATTTATTTTGTCTTGGAAATCAGAAAGGTTGATAATTCATCTCAAAATTGTACTGTACATTTTACAAAATTGATCCGTTTCTCCAAATTGTGCAATTAAGTGACTTTTTTGCTGATTATGCGAAGGATGCGGTATGAAATTATTTTGACAAAAATCTATTCAACGGCAATGTAAAAAAAGTCTGGCCTAAATTGTTACTAAAAGATAGGATTTTGGCTGACCCTGCGGCTACTGGTAACATTTGTAATACATTTGCTTACATTTTGGACAAATCCATTGCATTCCGAATTGACATAAGGGGTCCTTTAATTAATTCTTCGTGTTACACGGTATACCAGTGTAACACAACTCTCCCACTCACCACAAACGCCCAACTGTTTCTTCCGCAACACTTACAATATACATGCAAGCAAAATTGATTATGCCCAAAAGAAAGGCCAGTCTTAAGCGTATAAATTGATTTTGCAAGTCAAGAAGGGTCTAAACTCAAAAACAAAAATTTGATTGTAAACAAATGCTTCATAACAGATGTGTAAACACGATTATAAAACTTGTAAACAGCTGCACTGATTCTGCTCATTGCCAAATACGAGAGCTATATCGACTCATAGATTATCCTATTCTTATTGCTTATCTAAAAGAGGCTCAAATAACGACAAATGATAAGATACCCGTGCAAATATGTGTTTAAAAGAACGTGTTCCGAAGCCTACAATTTTGCAGTCGTTACACCTGAGTCTGGGAGCATCGCACGTCAAAAGACGCAAATGTTTTTTACTGGCTTTACCAAATTTCTATTACTATAGCTCTTAGTTTCGACATTTCAAAATAATAAGCCATTAAAACGCTTGGACTGATCAACAATTTTACGGGTTTGGTTGTTCGGCTTCTCATTCGCCGTCATGGAAGAGTCGACAGCGGCACGAAATAATACTCGAGAAAAGTTAGTCGCTTCGAGAAATCCCAAGGGACGTGAACACTTTCTATTGTTACACTTTCTGGTTTTTATAGCATAGTGTTTTATGCACAAGCGCATTAAACACATAAACCAATAATTTCAAAGCCTTAAGTCAAAAAGCCGAAAAAGAAAAAATGTGAAAAATGGTAGTTTTTATAAGGTGTGACGTTGTACAACCAAGACGCTCTCCCCTTCCCCCTCCCCCCAAACAAAGGCCCAGTCTAAATAGGGTTAATCATTTGTGCGAGTTTTACAGTTGTTTCACAATATAAACAATTTAGTTTGTCGGTTACAAAAAAGAAGAGCCGATCTGTGTTTTCGTATGAACGTAAAAGAGTGCCACAGGCAGGGAATGTTCGTAAAGTGTCAATTTACTACACACCTAGACAAAAGCGAACTAAAAAATATATTAAAAGAATAACTCTAGATTCTCACCATTATCATTCCGATAATCTCAACTTCAGCTATCTCCGTTGTTATATAAACGAAATTTATTGTTTATACACGTTTTTAGCATGTATATACAATTGCCATTTTTTTTCCAAAAATGTTTACTTCAAAGTTAAATCATACGTATTTTTTCTAGTTTTAACTACGTGGTATTTTTTAATGGAAGAATATAGGAACAGCGACGTAACCTACAATATGAACACAACATCCCGTCACATGACACGGAGAGAGACATCGAGCGATAGCAGGTACTGTACTTAGTGATTCAGAAATAAATGGTTACACCAACTATTTCATTGAAAAATGCTTTACCCCAAAGTCATCAACTGCAGTCAAAACACAAGATGTGGATACACGTTCAAAAGCCTTTTTTCCTACCCTACCCGGCATACATGAGGGGAGTCTCCGAGCGAGTTCAAAATATAGTCAGCACAGCTAATATTAAGACCGCATTTTAGCATGGGTTTGCTAATCAAATGCACAGACAATTTGCCGGAAGTTCAGAACCATTCTTCTTGTTTAACGTATTCTTGTTAAAAGAGTGTTTTATCTACCAACATCTGGCAAAACGAAAACAATCTTATTATTTTGTAGGAGATAAATATAGAAACTCTGTTACTAAAGCAATACTTACAATGTTCGAATTGAAGACAAATCCCGAAACGCACCTTGTTCTATCAAAGATATCTGGTTGTTGGACAAATCCCTAAACACGAATTTAAAAAAAGGGTTATTTTATGCCTTTTTATTACGTCAACTTTTTTGGCGTAAGCTCACCGATCACAAAGGGGAAAGGGAAAGAGGGAGAGGCTTAGAAGGTAGGAGTGGATAAAACCAACCTAAAGGGTCTTACATTTGAAATTTATTGGATTTCTGGACTGTGAATTAACAAAATGGAAATCAGGTACTAAGTTTGTGTGTGTTACTTGCTGCTGTGCAACAAAAATATTCAACTATGGTAGGAATGCTACCGGGTGAGATTTTGGGGCCTCTTTGTCAACCATCAAGTAAAAAGTTTTGCTTTACTTACAGGTGTTCCAGTGCCGTCATGTTTTGAAAACTGCCTTTTGGTATTGAGGATATGTTGTTGTAAGACAAGTCTCTGGATAATGATAATCGAATACACACAAAAATTAATTTGTGCATCTTTTGCTGTTCATTTAACTGTAAATGAATTTAGTTCGACTGTGAATACAGTATCTTTAGCCTTATAACATGAAACTCGTAAACGCGAAGGAACATTTAATTACGCCATTTTGCATATTTGTTTGCATGCATTCAACAACAGCATCAAATAAACAATGACACTTAAAAGGGCAATCAAATTGAACGAGAGCATTTTCAATCTTGCAAAATGGATAATCATCGTAAAGAAATCAATTGAATCCACAGTAATTGGCTCGATGCTGTTGTAGTAGCCTTGTTAGTTTATTGTTTTTGTTTGGTTTCTTGCATTTGACCTCTATATATCTATATATGTGTGTGCATATATGTATAATATGTTATGTATATGAATATCAATGCGTGTGTGTTTGTCTAATAATTTATATAAAGATCGATGTCTTTTCTTTTTATTTTGAACGGCAAAGCAAATAAAATATAACAAACATTTAAACAATCGATGGCGCACAAAGAAAATTCAATAATGCAGTTTCAATACTGAAATATAACCGTTTGCGCCTCATGCAATTATTATCAATAATGCAGACACAGACACATATTTGTATATTGAATAAACAAAAAAAAGTCAGTCCGAAGAATCTGAGTGTTTCAGAGCATTATGATTAATTTCTAAATCGCACTTTTTTAATATTCTAAGTCGAATCTTTTTTCAGCCATTCACAAGCAAACATTACATTGATTTAGCAAAGACGACGCGACGACAACATGTTTTCTGTTTACGTACGCGCGCACAGCTGGAGGTCCTATAAGAAGACGTCACGTTGTGAACATCGAAATCCCGTCCTGAAACACAACGCGACGTGTACATTGCAACCTCTCAGGACCTCCAGGTGTGCGCGCGCGCACGTAAAACAGACGTCACGTTATCGTCGCGTTGTCTCTGCCAAATCTATCAATTAAAGTAAAACAGCCAATGAGATTTCAGAACTGCATTGCTTTGGCTAATTAGACTGCAGAAAGAAAAGGGACAAGTTTTGTTGTCAAAATTCCACATTTTTCAAATGAAATTGGACAATCTTAGCTACAATCTTAGTTTGAAAATATTGATGACTTGCTTGTAGAGGAACAATTACTTGTAGTCAAGTTTCCTAAGAATTTTGTCAAATTTACTGAAATATTAGGTCAATCTTGAGGAAGAATTTATTGATGTTTCCTCAATCCGTCTTTCCTTTTAAAATCCGTATGATCCATCGTCCAAAACAAGTAAAACCCACAAACAGCGACAAAATAAGTTCTAATTGCCACAAGACGAAGACGATTCCCAGTTTTCTGTTTTCAAAGAGCTAAAAGGCTTTTCTTGTTAATAAAACATCTCAATATAATACAAGATGAACACTTTCATTTCCGGACTGATCGTCCCACTCTATTTTTGGACTGATCGCCGCGAGTCGGTTGCCCCAAATCCATTTTCTGTTTACGAGATCTGTATTTAAGGAATTTTAAATGTCTCAGGATTCAACTTTGCGAATTCAATTTGTTTTGCTTTGTGTTCGATAATCGAGTCCCACTGCGAAGACTTATCGTTCCGGTCTTCACAGCAATAACATCTTTCATTTCGGAGCAGTTTCTCGCTCAAGACATTTTTACCTCATGGAGGACGTAAGTCATCGGAGAACGGCATTCAAGAGAAACCACTTTTCAATAGACTGATGAAAGCAGCGTTCGAGCCTAAGTCCTACTGAAAGATTTCGGTCGAGCTCGGTTTAGGCCGGTTTTCTGCATCTCAAGTTATTTTCGGTCGATTTGAAATATTCATAGAACAAATGTTAACTCATATACAAAGCTAAAGTTTTCTTATGTGATGTTTATTATGAGTAAAATATCGAAAGGTAGATTCCTAAAGGTTTATTT
This sequence comes from Hydrozoanthus sils, assembly GCA_027575215.2. NCBI lineage: Eukaryota > Metazoa > Cnidaria > Anthozoa > Zoantharia > Hydrozoanthidae > Hydrozoanthus > Hydrozoanthus sils. Next base: position 15,896 of record JAOBRD020309942.1, on the reverse strand, counting down.
CAATAAGTACTTAAGCAATTAATCGCATTTTCCGTGCCATGTAATTTTTTTATTGCACGTTCAGTGGGGACGGGGATGTTGGGAGAATTGGTAAAAAACTTGAAAGTCACGAGCCGTCCAATGCGTTTTATTGCTTTTGTGAAATAACAAAAGCAAAGAGACGCGAAATGTAATATCAACATCAAAATTCTCCTTACATGTACTTTACACGTTATCTGTCATCTTTTGAGCACAAAGCGTGAAGTTTGAATTTGAACTATCGCGAATCGAGAGAAAAGACTCAACTTTATTAGAAAGTTTGCCCTTAAAAATGGCCAACAGTCACTTCAGTTCCTAGAGAAATTACAAAACAATCATATATATTTGCAGTAGCTTATAAGCAATATTTTCTTAACAAGTAGAGACTGGCAAAAACAATTAGTGAAATTAGATAGTACATCCCGAGAACATGCCGTAGACCTTTACGCTATCTGTAACAATAGAACTTCATGTGTCCTGGATCTGGATTGGACAGTATCAAGGCTGCTTGATGGAATCTGATGAATGAATCTGGTTTATGGGTCACAAGACACGTTGAAAAGAGTTCAAACGTGTGTATGTATTTTTCAAATCATAGAGACAATACGGTCTATACATAAAACTAAACTAACTGAAATCACATTATATCGGGGTAATAAATTGATGCCCCTCTAAAAGTAATCTGAGTCACAGCGATCGCCACAGATTGCAAAGACTGTTCAAAGAGCCATTGAAATCTAGTCGCGCTGTGCAACAGTCGGAGACTAATATGGTTAGGTGTTTTAAAATCGTTCTTTGTCATTTATTTCTGAGAGACTCTTTTTAATTTCTCGCTCTTTTCACCACTGTTTATATAAAAACTAGAAAGCTTCGCAAATTTAAGATTAAGTTCGGTACCTAGCTTGAATTGCATTGTTTTTCGAATTTTGTGTACGAAAGTAATTAGCTAACTGTTTTTCGACTAATAATGCTGCTCTTCAAAGACTCCTCGCTTTTGATATGTCTAAATTAGAATGTTAGAACGTGACAATTCGGAGAGTTTTCGGATAAATATGTAAGCTTCACAAATGTAAGATTTAGTTCGATACCTAACTTGAATTGCGTTTTTTTCCGAATTTTGCGTATGAAAGTAATTAGCTAGCTGTTTTCCGAATAAATGCTGCTCTTCAAACATTCCTCGTTTTTGATGTGTCTAAATAATGTTAGAACGTGATAATTGGGAGATTTTTTACTTTCAACAAAAAAAAAAATTCGTCGAGTACTTTGTATTTTTTGTCAGGGCTAGCGCTTAGATGCAAAATTTCGCTGAGCTAGCCCTGACTTGTAGACTGCATCTTTTCGGCTTCGGTTTCCTAGTTTAATATCTTAATAGGCTCTTTTTTTTGTTTGTTTATCAGATTTGAACTACAGTTTTGTATGTTGTCAATGGCTAACATGTTTTCTGCGTAAAAAAAATTGTTGTTTGCAATCAATAAATGTGGCAGCGAAGTCAGTGTTGTGTGACACTTACAAAAGCGTTCTATGTACTCCCTTACAGAGCACAGTTTTTGCGCTCTCGACTAATAAGCGCGCGAGATTCATTGGAGTAAACGTTAAGACAAACTGATCTGTCAGAAATTTTGTGCATTGATTCCAGTTACACAGTTCCAGCTACAAAACAGCATACTGCATCATCAAATATACGTCTTTATCGCACTGTAACCTTGTTCTAAGTACAATGCTGTTATTGAATATCAGTACCTATTTAAATGTTCCTTAGCGCTAATGAACGATATTCTTTTCATTGTTTCAATTGCCAACGTAAATGAAATGTAAAGCTACAATCCCTATACTCGTTTGGACGACGATAGCCATCTAAAACTTTAGCATGCAACAACCAACTCTGTTATTGCCAGACTACTTTTAATCATTCATGCTTAATAGGAAAACCAGCGCACAGTATGCCAAAATACCAAGCAAGCGTGACTCGAAGTAAAATAAAAAGGATATTGAATACCGTTCCAGTTTTTACAATCTGTGCATGAATGTGAAGTTTCAATTTATCTTTATTTCTGTGCTTTTCCCTGAGGTTAAAACAAAAAACCAAAGACAAAATACGAAGCGACCATGTTGGTGCCCTAAACGAAAGAAATCATCAAAAATCTTTTGTTCAAGGAATCAATATGGCCACTATGCTGTCAGGTGAAAACGGTCTAATGCTGGGTTGCATCTGACGTCATAACGGCCATGTTGGTGCCCTTGCTTGAACAAAAGAATTTTGACGATTTCACCAACATGGCCGCTTCGTCTTTTGTCTTTGGCGTCTTGCAACCCACAAATTGTTACTTACACCCAAACCAGTCCACGAGGAAGTCGAGGGATGGTCTTAAGACTCTTGTGCCTGCAATTAAAACGAGTAGCGTCTTCTGGGATAGGAATAGAGCAACGGCGAGCTTCCATCATAGACATCAACAAAGGCAATACAACCAGCACAAGCATTTTGAGGCCTGAAAGAAAAACAAATTGGCTAAATTCGTGGCTATGTATTTTCAAACAAGGAGTAGAACAAGAAAGAAGTAAGCCTACGGGACATTCTATAGCAGAAATCAGTTAGTTACATTGCGTTTTGCTCTTGAGAAACCGTACATGAATTACAGATTTTTTAAGAGCAAAACACATCGGATTCGAAAACAGGATGATTTTGGTTCTGAGAAGGCGAAAAAAAATCCCATCACCAGATCATACTGGGAGACTTTAAAATCATTCATGCAGTCATGGTTAAATAATAACAATCTACCCTTACTGGCCGTAACCCCCACGGACACAAGCAACAGCCCAACAATAAGACACGGGGGGCGAAAACAGTTAAACAGGCAAAATACCAAAAAAAATTGCACTTGTGAAGTTTAAGACGAGAGGAAATACACTTTTTATGATTAAGCCAACCGAGAGAGCAGGAAAAATAGCTGAAAACGAATGTTGGACTTACTATGCAAAAATGTGTAAGTGCTACATTTGCGTGCTGAGGGCCATCCTTGTACTTCGTAGAGTTTGCACCCAACTGAACAACAACTTTATATGGATTACAGTCAGATACTTTAGCGATCGAAGAATGCAACTTACCGGGCATTATTTACGGGTTAGCGTTTTTTAGGCCCCCTGCGCCATAACTACTCGCACTATTACCAGAAACCGCAAAATTACTAAGATTTGTTTTATTGTGTTTGACTTATATTATTTCGGGAGCTGTTTCTCCTGCTGTGTTTGCATGCCTCGTGACAAAAATACTGCTCTTTGTTAGAAACCTGTTGTTAGCTGAATTTTCCTAGTTCTTCAGCAAAGCAGGTCAGTACTTGGCATATGCATACGGGATAATAATCTTTACGACAACGTTGCTGAAGCAAAACTAAACTGACAAGATCTGCAGGAATAGTTGATAATAATGAAGTGGTTTATATAAAAACTATCCGCAAAAATAAGAATTGCAGCAGATAAATTCCAGAAGAAGCAATTGAGCGAACTGTTACAATATTTGGAACCTTGCTTGTTGTTTGGCCTTTTGGGTTTTCGATAGGAGGCTCTCTTTAAGCCAGCATTAGACTAATACACGCGCAGGAAATGCTGTTATAAGAGAAAGACAATCAGCATAGCTTTCTTTGTCCTTTTTCGGTTTCGGTTTAGATCCTCGTGAAAAAGAACACAAAGCTAGTTCAAAACAAGCAATGTCAACATTGGAACTATTCGATTTTCTGTTCGCTGACGCTTGAAGTATCACAAAGAGGTTTAGAACCTTAGACCAGGAAATAAGGAAATATGAATAAATCATTTGAAGGCCAATTAAGGCAACCAAGTAGGATCAGTGATCAAATTCTTGATCTTACATTTTATTTCTAACACAATTGCAGAAAACTTTAACGGAATTTTGATAAATACAATTTCTAGAATAGTCAAACACAAACTTAAAAGATTGCTGGCAACCGGTGCGGGAATTCTATATGACATAGTTGAAGAAAAAGCGTCAACTTAAAATTGGGAGTTTGTCAAACGAATATATTTTCTAGGGGAATCAAGTTGACAGGTGGTTTCGAAACTTCTTTTTTGCTGCAAAGAAAAGAAAATCAAGGCTGAGAGAACAATCCGAAGGTAGTCAGTTAGATGTTGAATCGAAGCATTGATAGAGTTGAACACGTTCCTCGCATATTAAAAGAACAAAACATAAAGAGTTCTCTATGCATGAGTTCCTATATCTATAAATGTTATCTTACCTATCAATCGTTAAATTTTTTTCTAAACGTGTCGGTTAGACCCAAAATGCTCGACACCTGTAAAAGAATGTTAGAAAGAGTATTTAATTCTAATGAGGTTTTTATTCATTTCTTTCCTCAAAAGATGACATCGATGCAAAAGAACTTTCTACAATCCTTTAGAGTGCCTTAAATACTCCTAGTTCAAATCAAAATCGAAGACGAAAGAAAAATGAATAAAACAACGGCAGTTGATTCAGGTGTTGAACTTTCAGAATACTTAGTTAATAAATACGGAAAGAAAGAATTAAGAGCAGAACGAACAGCAATTCCTCCTCCTACCACAACAGCTGAGAAATCAAAGGTACACTCTTGGATTGAGTTTCCACTCTGAGCGAGTTACTCTTGATTTCCCAAAAAACCTCTCAGTATAACTAAGCGCTGCGTTGCTGAACCTTCCTTATAAACCACTGGGATTGGTATCTTATTCGTCATTTGTCTCACCTTTGCTGTCACGCGGAGTTGAAATAAACAGTTTAAGCAAAAGCAGCAAACAAAGAATGGTATAAAAATAATTGTTTGGTGACAAATTCGCATAAATTTCGAGATATGGGTGTGGTATTCTAAAGCTTCCTTGACTTTTCAGTACTTTTGGGTGTGGTATTCTAAAGCTTCCTTGACTTTTCAGTACTTTAAACAGTCATTCTATGTTTATATATGGAGTTAATAAAGGATTTGATTCGGAAGTAAATGAGTCTTGAAGATTAAATCTCGTTTTATAGATTTCAGTCGTAACTTCTTGGACAGTAGGGCTCTATGAATATTGACTGATCTTTCTGTTTGCTGCTGCGGCAAGAAATGTAAAGAAGCTGCAGATAAAAGACGACAACTTTTAGGAGTAAATCACCTGAAGTTTGAAAAGACAATTGTGTAGGTTGTGGCACCATTTTCTTGAACATGCACGCCTTTCTTGTCACGGAGATCGCTTTACTTGCGGAGTTTAAATTAGAAATTATATATCAATAGCAGCGAAATAAGAAGCCGGAAGTTATTTCACAATCATCGTTTCGAGTAACTATGCAATATTTTCTATTTAAAAATTGCTTAACTTCAAAGTATCTAAAAAACGTAAACTGTTGATCGAGTTAAAATTTACTTGAACTTTAGTTTTCGGTTAAAATATAATGAATTTGAAGAACAAACCGGTACTGGATAAGGTCTGAATTTGAAGTCAATACGTAGAATATTGCTTGACTGCAAAGGTAATTCTGGCCATAATATCTTTTGTTTCTGATCATAATCCTGTAAATTATTTGTAAAATGTTCTAGCCCAATATTAACTTTCTAAATTCTATACTTTAGGCAAATATCACCCAATATGTACATGCGTTTGCAAACGTTAATTAATTTGTAGCTTACCTTTGTGTCTCAATTGCTTAGGTTTTCAGTATTGACACAGCTCTAGCACAAACAGATAGAAAAAATGCATCAAAGACAAGTTGTTTTGTACGCAAAAGGTCCTATTTTCTTGTCGTATTTAGCTAAGCATGATACTGTCAAAAGCAACTCTAATCAAAAACTTGAGCTGTAAACATGTGCACTAGGGCTCAAAGAGCAAAGTTGCTTAAACAAATCAGCCAAAAAGAGTCACTCACAAAATCAAATTCACCGCCAGATAGCTGTCAAACTTTACGACTGTATTGACTGAAACATATTTTTCGAACACAATACAGACAAGCTTCATCGGACTTACCAAAAAGGTGGATGTGCCTTTAAATAACTCCTCAGTATATTTCAGCTGCAGCGGGAAGACTGATATAGTCCCACAATGGCGAACCAAGGTCAAACTCATTGATAAATGACGTTGCCAAGGATAATTTCTAAAGGCGATGATGAAAAGTTCCGATTCAGAGTGAAACTGCTAGATTTAAACCCTCGTGTTCTGATGTGTAGTCAATCAAAACAAAGTCTCGTAGAAAAACGCAGGGTCAAATAAATAATTCACATACGACTCTGGCTAAACAACATCAAAAGATACGGTTGAAAAGTATTCATACCAAACACTAAAAGCCAGTACAACGGGAAAACTTTACGCCAGTGTATCGCCACGAGAACAATACACTGGAAAAGGTGGAACCAAAAACACCAATCACAGCTGATAAAAACTGTCAAATCACACTGAAGCATCTTGCTTTACAAGCCTTGTCTAACCAGAACTCGCCTGTCGAAACGCAGCCTACCTATATCTTTAACGGCATCACGGTAAACACACAAAGCGATCTACCTGCAAGAGTTCTCTATTAAACAACGAACGAGAAATTTAATCATTTGCGGTACGTAAAATGTTGAGTCCATTGTTAGGGAACGAGTACAGGTACATAAGTCCCGATATTTTCACGAGCAATGGGTGTGTTAACATTTTATTGATGAGTTTGAATACAAACTGCATAAAAAAAGGGTCTACTAGGAAACTTCTAAGTATAGACACATCACCAGACAAGGGTTAAAATTGCAGTGTTTCAAATTCACACAAAATCAATCAATTTCTTGTTACAAAATGTGACCAAAAACACACCAACATGAATACCAAATTAGTACAGGATGATTTTAACAAGGCTTTAGAATACTTTCTAAAATAATTTTAGTTAAGACTTTGAAATATCCGATACACCTCAACTAGCTTCAATGAAAATTTTAAATTGCAAGCTTACCTTTCAAAACATATACTCCCAAAGCAGTTGCTTTCTTTAATCTTCATATTTTCAGTAGTGATATATATTTAAATGAAAACTTTCGGTCGTTATTTTGTTGATGTATATAATTTTGTAATTCTCGGTTCACTTGCAGTATGCTCCGCATTATAGATTAAGGTTGCACTTTCTCGAATATTAATGGTCCGCAGTTACATTTCAATGCCATTGTAATACAGTTAAGAATAAATATGCTCGGACGACAAGTCCAACCCCACGTCCTAGTCGCGGGAGGCGGAAACAGTATGGGATTACCGAACAGGGCAAGGTATGGTGGGTTGTCTTCTACCCGGCCGCTACGGTTGCCATGAAGGTCTTTTTTTGGATTAACCCTGAAACTTGCTGTTTAAAGGCAGGTGGGGTAATCCCCCACTCAGTGGTTTTCCTCGATACGGAAGCATCGACTAATAGAAGACATCGGATCGATATTGAGATGGAGAGCTTTCATCTAGAAGGGCGAGAATGACACAGAGTGGACAAAACCCAAAGGAATCTGCACTGCCGAAACTTCTATCATCAAAGACAATCACAAGTATAGGGAAGTGGAATGTGAGAACTATGTATGACGGAAGGTTACCATAATTGTAAGAGAGATGAAGACCTTTAACCTGCAAATTCTTGGTTTGTGCGAAACACGTTGGGTTAAGGCGGGTTAATTTAAGCTTATATCAGGCGTGGTAATTCAGTATTCGGCTATTTCTAACATAAGGACCAAACACAACGTCCCGCTCCTACATTAAAAGTCATGCGCTTCTTCCAGAGCACCTTGTCAAACAAATGCCAAGCACATTTACAAATGTATTAAACAATTTATTACACGTCATGCAACTACGATATCAGTTTAGCTACATAGGCCTTTCGACCTGATCGGTCCTCTTCAGTGTAGCAGCAGCGAAAAAAGCAACCAATATAGCAAGCACTTTAGGCTTAAGAAATGCCCAGAAGGATGACAGCAATAACACTATGGAAATGCGCTGGCAGAATAGAAAGAAGTCATGGAAGGAAGCTTGTGAGGAAGTTGTAGGGAACAAGAAATTCCAGAACAAGACTTGGACTACAACAGTCACACTGAAGAAAATAGATAGGAGGTGAGAGGAAGACAAAGAAAGGCATGCTTAATAAGAGTCGAACGGGGGCTGCGAGATTTGTAGCTCGGCAGCAGTATTCAGAATGCTATAAAGAGGTAAGAAGATGCATTAGCTGGGATAAGACGATTAACATTAAAGTTTTGGCTAAGAAATCAAAGGAGGCAGCTACACAAAGAATTTGAAGGAGCTCTACAACACCAGCAGAAATCTGGCGAACAAATATATTCTGAGTAGTGGGCCAGTGCGGGATAACAGTGGAAATCTGCCAAGAAAGAAGCCAGACCAGCTGAAAAGATGGGGAAAGCATTTCAGAGATTTTTTAAATAGACCTGCACCCATAGAGACGATAGATATATCACCAGCAGAAAGCCCACCCCAGGTAAACGGTCATGTGCCAACAAGGAAGGAAGTGCGGAAGGCGATCTTAACGCTAAAGAATGGAAAGGCAGCAGGTCCAGCTGGCTCAAGAATACGTGGAGATGAGGTGCGAAAGCGTAATTTAAGGACGATGGTTGTAACAGGGGAGAGCTTTAGAAGAGGGCTCAAAATCGAAGAAGGTGGAAAACTTTGGTCGATGGCCTTTACTCCAACGTGGGGCCTTAAGGCTATAAGTAAGTGGAGACAAAATGATTGTCCTTCTTTCGTACGTTTTTCAAAAGGTATAATCATTTTCTCTGGCGCTTCGTTCTCTTTATTTACTTTCTCCGTTATTCATTGTGCTTTGGTTAAAGTGCTACTGAAGAGAAATCTTCAAACTAGTTGAGAATATCTAAAATTGAAGGTTGGTCCGTATAATTTCCGCTTACCCTTTTAACCGGTTTTAAAAAGAAATTTTGCGAAAAATTTACGAGGACAAAATGCCTATTTTAGCGCCAAAGCTGCGAAACTCTTTTGGGCTTATTAGATATGTGTGATGTCATATGTTTTGAAAGCCAGGAGATTAATCTCACTTTTCTGGTCAAATTTATACGATCATCTCGAAGTTTGCAAAGCTTATGGCCCAGTTTTTGAGCAAATAAATCACTAGTTAACTCTAAACGTTAGTATAGAGAAGCTTTTTTGCTTGGAGTCCTTCAAACCATATGACATCATAAATTGCCGTCGTATGTTTTGAATTTTATTCGCACTGAATGTACTATTTTGAAAGCTTATTTCACGGACATAAAATTGTCAGGTAAGCACTTTTATCGTTTATCTTTTAGATCTATAAAAACACCAATGACAAAATGGCTTCGGTAGCACTTTAATAATGTCGTAAGAAATTGAGTTGTTTGCAACTCGACTCACCTAAACCACGCGTGGTATCGACGAGACGGATAAACCAGATAAAAACAATGACGAGTTTGAGTTTGAGGTTGACAAAAACGAAGCCAAATTGGGCATCGATAAAATTTTGGAAGTCAAAGGCTACTTAAATGAACAAACTACAGAAAGGAAAACGAGCGGACCTGAACGATTGTCTGAGCGAGCAAAGTCCACCGCTCAAACGTCTGATTCCCTACTGCTGCGTTCGAACCGAGCCTACCCTTTTCTAACAAGCTTAGCTGGGAATGACGATGAAGACGAGAGTTTTTTGTCCCCTATTTTCGAGCAAGCCTGGTTTTTTTGTTTTTGGACCAAACTGTTAGCGAAAGGGTCGCCGGTAGGGTAAATTCTGCCTGCGTTTTGCAACCGCTCGAAGGCACGATGAAGGAGCTTGCCAGCTGCCTTTTTTTCCCTTACGGTCTTTTTTTGAGACAAGAGATTGATTCATTAAGGAATTTACTTTTTGGACAATTTATCAGTTAAGGTTGACGAAATCAAATTCTTTAAATTACCTTCTCTTTTAGCTACGGATGTAAAATGCAGTTGGTGTATGATTAGGGACATTTAAACATTCATACCTGGCTATTTGCAAACAAATTGTCATTGAATACTGAAAAGTGAAATTTTGTCATATTCCACTCACGTCAAAGAAGAATAACAAATGACTCGCAACTCCTTTTAGATTAAAAAAAAAATCTAAGGGAAGAAAAAACTATAAAATATATTGGAATCTATATCGATTTTACTTTGTTACGGAAATGTCACACTGAGTATATAGCAAAAAAAGATCGAAAGGAATATTGATATTCTATCAAAACAACGTCATTATGTTGACATAACTATCCCTGTTAATCTATACTATGCGTGTAATTTATCCGTTTTTAATCTATGGAATTCTTGCTTGGGGTATTACTTACAAAACAACTTTACGACCGATTTATTTATTGCAGAAAAAGGCTTTGCGTTTAATCTATTTTTTACCATTTGATGCAAACTCTAGTCCTTTATTTAAAAGTCTAAATATAGTTTCGCGATCTTGTCGACGAATACCTTATCTCAATATTTATGTTTAAGTACAAACGTAACTCTTTGCCTCTTACCGCCTTTGAAAAGTTTTTCACAACTTTATATCAAGTACATAGATTTAATACAAGATCTTCATCTAAAGAAAACTTTTACTTGCCCAAAGCACAATCAAACTATGGCAAATTAAACATTAAATTCCAAGTTCCGAAAATATGGAATGCACTCAATGATCGCAATTCAAATTTCTAGTTTTAAGCAATTCAAATCAAAGGTGAAAAGTAAATTCCTAAAAGAATACTAGTTGTTTCTCTACGATCCTAATCTGAAAAATTATTTACGTTAATATTGTATTTACCCATTTTTTACCTTCGCCTCCTCAACAAATATCAAATGTATAACTGTCACCTGGTCCTAATCCATTTTTAGCTTCCCAGTTATTTGTTAGGGCTAGTACCTTCTCTAAGTTTAGATAAACCAACTAAAATTCTGTAAATCACATCTAAAGTACAAATACAAATATGTTGTTGTTATTGTATTGAAGGCTAAACATAAACTCTGAATAGAGAAAAATACTAAAAATTTAATAATTTCACAAACTACTTGACTGCAACATTACATTTTTGCTATAACAAATTGCTATTCTTTAATTGTGAGAATACATGTAAGCTTGTACAAGTTCTGTTTAGAAAAGCCTATCCTAAGACAACTACAACATCGGCCCGAGTAAAGGCTACCTTTAGCCTTCCTTTTCTGCTACAAGCCACCGTAACCATCCTTTTTAGCGCTTTTATCAGCATATAAGACTTATGGCTTTAAAGAGTGACAACAAACAATTAGTTTGTCTTTGTTAACCCTTTTGGCCGTGCATGCGCAGTTATTTTGTCATTGATTTACCTCCATACAATACTCACAACAATATACTTGGTTTCGAGAAAATGGGAAATGATCAAACAAAGAAAATTACTGCAGATGAAAAACAATTTTCTCCTAATATCATTATTTGAAGAGAGGCTTAATAAGGACTAGTTTAAACGATTGTTACTAATTCATCAAAAGCAGTAACTGCTGACATTAAAGTATCAAAATAATTGTATTGATAGCTTGACTCTTATGGGAGAATAAAACGACTTTAAATATTTTCACAGCCGCTGTATGTGGCAGCTGGCAGGATACGATCTGGCTTGATTCCTGGTAAGTTAGCTTCCTCTTATTCTTGACTTGCACACATTCCCTAGAGACGCCAAAGACAAAAGACGAAGCGGCCATGTTGGTACACTAAATAAAAGAAATCATCAAAATTATTTTGTTAAAGGGCACCAACATGGCCGATATGACGTCACTTGCAAGTCAAGAATGGTAATGCGTACACCAGTTATGGCGGCAGAGAAATTGCCCAAACTGGGGATCGCATCTGTAGTGGAAGAAACTGACTAACCCGAGATCACCGAGGAACTGACGCCAGCCAGTGTTTTTAAAAGTGGAAACTATCCCCCAGTCTACTTTTAACATCATCCTTAGCATTCTTCCTGGTATTTATATACTATCAAATTAAGCTCTAGAAAATATTTTCCGTGTTTCCATACTCTATTGGAAACACGCGGAATTGTTGGGAGAACACGAGAATAGGCTTGAATCACGACTATGGTATGCCCACCAAGTGGTTCCCGCCCAATCAGAGCGCGTGTTTTACTGAATTTATTTATAATACAGCTTTTGTTCATTTTCTTTGTGTTCAATATAGCTCTGTAATCTTTGTTGACACACGTTCCTCTGAATAAGCCGAATCATTTTCTTTGAAATGCGTGGTTATTTCTGTCTTTTTCGCCCAAATTATCTTGTTTTTACCAACTTTAACCTTATGCTTAGTAAAAACACTAAAGCGTTTGGCCGCTTGAGCTGCTTCCAAGGCCACTAGAAAGAGTTATTTAATACAGCTCGAAGATTACGTTTATTTTAAAAACACTTAAGAGGTTTGCGAATCGAGATACTTTCTGAGGCCAGTAGAAACGATTTCTTCAGCCAATTTTAAGATTACGTTTATTAAAACACTGAAGAGGTTTGCGAATTGAGATACTTCTAAGGCCATTATATAGAAACGATTATTTCACCGAACTTTGGATTATACGTTTTCTAAACACCAAATAGGTTAGCGAATTGTGGTATTTTTAATGGCCACTAGAACAATTATTTCACCCAATTTTCAGATAACCTTTACTTAGCACTAAAAAGGCTAGCGAATTGAGGTATTTTAATGGCAACTAGAAAGCTTCCGGAGTCGAAAAACAAAGAATAATTTCAAGAGACTTCAATTTTATAATTTTAACCTAACGAATTTCTTTGGCAAATACGTCTACGCGGTAAATTTTCTGTTAAACGGTTAGCAATAAAACTGCCGCCAAATATGACAACAATAATCCGAAAACAAGCGTTGCTTAATCAAAGTTCTCTACCTTCTAGTTAACAACTAAATTACAAGGTGGAGTTTTCTATTATTAATTTTGAATTCATTTTCAAGCTAGGTAATCAAACTTTCACTGAAGTAATTTATTTTAAGTATTTATGTTCTCCATCCAACTTCCCTTATTAAAATACTAACTGCTGGTACCACTGCACTTTGCATGAGCTCTGTTTTCTGGGCCAAGCAGACAATGAATAAGACAAGATTGAACGATAAGGACTATTGGTTAAAAACCCAAAGCCGGTTTATTAAATCAACAAGTTCAATCAAATAATTACACTTTTTTCAAATATATGATTGTTAGTATTTGGCCCAGGAAAGGTGAGGGCAACAACAACGCCAAATGCATCTCCCACTACCGAGATGCAGGCCCACCCCAGGCAAATGCAGCAAAGGGAGACCAGCAAGAATTACAAGACAATCAAAAGATTGGAGTGGGGGAAAGTTATATATATATTAATGATACCATGGGCTAGATTAACCTGCTATTCCATGAGACAGTAAACTACCCTACTTAATGAAGAAATATAACCCAACCCAAACTTGTGAGTAGGTGGGAAAGAAAATTGTACTGACTCAAATGGGAACAATGTGCCATTTCGAAGCTATTACTATCATAAACAAAATGAAATAACGCTGCCCTTGCAAGACAGTGTAAACGGTCCTAGAGGTAATCAGAGGATTACTGCTTCGTAGCCTAGATGTACACTTCTGCCCTTGCTAGAAAGTGTGTAGCTTAGATAATGTACACTGCAGCCCTCGCTAGAAAGTGTGTAGCTTAGATAATGTACACTTCTGCCCTTGCTAGAAAGTGTGTAACTTAGATAATGAACACTTCTGCCCTTGCTAGAAAGTGTGTAACTAAGATAATGAACACTTAGAACTGCCCTTGCTAGAAAGTGGATAGCTTGATGTATGATTTATCTGAAATGCACATATGCTAGTACAGTATCTTATATGCACATATCAAGATGCCGCCTGCTGCCCTTGCTAGACAGGTGCACCATGATAAGGCACTAAATATCACTAATCAATTTTATAGGGGGTTAGGCTGAGAAACTATCAACCTTAATATACCTACGAAATGCATTTGATTTCCAGCGGCCGAGCAATCTAATTTGTGAATCGGTGGACCCTAAAGCCGCTGCATGGAAAGCCGCACCTATACGAAAACTGTGCCCTTTGTAATGAGCTGGATCTAAACCACATCGCTACACGGCAGAGGATAGAAAAAATGAGAAATTATTTCTAGGGACAGCTTCGCCAGTACTGAGCTGGAATAATGCCCCCTGTGCATAACCGCGGTAATCGAGATAATGAAGAAGACACTCAACTGGGCAAGGCCCAGATGCTTGGCGATGAACAGTAATGGAGAAAGGTCGCTTATTGTAATTATGTTTATTGTTGCCAAATGAGATTTTAATTGCTTGAACAGCACGCAAAGAATTGCGAAGCCGAGAAACTTGAGAGAGTTGTAAAGGAGGGTTGACAGACCTTTTTCCATTTATAGTCATTTCACCTACTCTTAAGAATGCGAAAAAGGCAATGGCACACATTGCCCGAAAGAGGCTTGCCTCATAGCCTTAGGATTTGATATCAGTGGCGGAAGAAAGTAACCGTTCAATAATAGGTAAAGTGATTGGGAGTCGATTATCTTACTGGAACCCCCTCTTCCCATAGCCTTTAAGCATTTGCAGTATAAAGAAAACCTTGGTAGGATCGTCAAGACCAGCAAGCCCCCATGTGAATATCCCAATGCAGAAACATGTATAGGTATTGACAGTGGAAGCTGCATAATTTCTGTCATAAAAAAAGGCAAAAATACAATGCTAACACAGACGGTGAAATAGGTACAGTAGAGGAAGAACTATCAGGTAAGACAGATTGTAAAAACTGATGAAAAAGAGACCAGGCTCTTCTATAGGTTGGAACCGATGATGGCTGCAAGCTAGAGTTAATTAGATCCTTAATTATACCTGCCAGTTTTGAGGCAGCAGATGCAGGGGAATTTCTGTTGGCTATGGATCCATATGTGCTGGAGCAAGCTTCCTGAAATTCTGAACCTGTAGGCGAGACAAACAGTCGGCTAAGGTGTTTGAGACACCAGGAATATGCTTTGCACGAAATAGGATGTTTTGCTTAAGGCAAATAGCCACCAATTTACGCACAAAAAACACGAGCAGCTTATCCTGGTACGATTGCTTATTAATAACATGGACCATGGTGCAAACTAAGGACAATAGGGTAAAACTCAAGAAAGGCAATATTACGGCCCTGCCAAGCAGGTGGCCAGGACCCATAATACCAGTGGCTGCCAAAAACAGCCCCAAAACCAAGGGAACCTGCTGAATCTGTATACAATTGCAGTTTATCTGAATTTAACAAGTGATCATCCAAGAAAAAGGACTTTCCGTTGAAATCCGACAGAAAGTTCAACCACACACGCAAATCCTCCTTTACTTTAGCAGTAATTCTCACTCTGTGGTGGGCAGCTTTAACACCAATTGTCAGATCAATAATCCTCCACAGGAAAGCCCTATCGGGATAATAACAGAACAAGCAAAGTTCAAAAGGCCTATTTAAGACTGAAGCTCTACCAGTGTGACCTTTTTACGCGAAAGGAATGCCGAAGTAAGTTCGATGCATTTGTCAAGTTTATCCTGAGGCAAGCGAGCTAGTTGTAGCTGTGAGTCCAGCTCGATTCCAGCAAACGAAAGTGAAGTTAGCGGACCCAAAGTCTTCTCGGGTGCCATTGGTATCCCGAGATAGTTGTACACATCCAAAAGCAACTGCAACTGACGATAACATAGATGCCAAGTTGATGTCACAATAAGAAAATCATCCAACAAATGGAGAATAGAAGAAATTTTCAGCTTAGTTTGGGCTATCCATTCTACTGATGAGCTAAAAGTTTAAAATGTTTTACAGGAACTGGAACACCCAACAACAATATATCTTTATTTGTACTCAATGCTCTACCTTTTTTACAATTATAATATTTGTAGTTTTGTGCTGGGCAGAGTACAGG
>JAOBRD020309839.1:0-21833 GCA_027575215.2 Hydrozoanthus sils | reverse complement strand
GCTTGCTTTAAAAAACAACTGAAATCTTCTTTGATCTTCAATTATTAATTATTAATAGTTACAATGTATATGAACTCCTTTCCTCAATTGTGTTTGCTTTTGTTCAATGTGAATATGTATATATTTTTTCTTTTGTCGGTTTTGAACAGTCCTATTGAAACTAAAGTAACAGGCAATTATTCTGCGCATGACCCAATCATTTAGCTCGACTAGCCCTGCTATTTCTAAATGGCTGTGCTCTTTCTATACGCAATCAGTATCCAATCAATATCCTTATGGTAACATGTAATGATTTACTGAGCACAATAAAGTTGTTGACAATTTTTCACTGAGAGTCCAAGGAGGGGGTAGATGTGTTGACGATTCGACTCGATTCAACTCGAATCGTCACGGATCGACTGAACTTTAGTCGAACCGTCTACTGCACTGTCGATCCGTCACGAGACACTTAGAAATTTTTCACCGAGTTGTTTAATACGCAATGTAATTTTCGTGAACATTGAGAACATGTCAGTCGCGGCGAAAGTTTGAGAAACTGAGAACAAAAATAATGTGGCATTTGCGCGGCAGAAATAGACTAGGCTAGCTGTTTTTCTGCTTAACTTGTGTTCATTTTAAATAACTACCATATCTTTCTTCTTTTATTGGTATGAATTTCTTTTGGATGTGAAAGCTTATCTCTGGGGTGTTGTTTTACTTTGATTAGCTTATAACGAGGTTAAGTACGATTGATTTCGGTCTTCTTATGCTGGTTGCATGCATGAATAGAAAAGGCCAAACCGAGTAGCGAATTTGATCGCCTACGAACGGTGGCCTATTTTAATCGTTCGTATTTGACATGCTAGATATGGGTGATTTTGTATACAAGTCACTACGATCATCGCAACAGCTGGTGGCACACTTAATGAATTTTAATGCAGCGATCGGCGTAAAAAATCCCTAGTGTTAGTGTGTCCCCGGCTTAAACTTGGCCAAATTTCATGTGTTGTTGTTTGAAAACTGTGGTTCAAAAAATCGTCAATTATACCATTTTTCGCTTAATCCAACAACTGTTTGTGTGAGACTGTTGAATAGATACTTTAATCTAAATTGGTGATTTATTATTCAAGAAGTTATTGAAACATTCTCAGTTTCCAAATAAATAAAAAAGATTCGACTGATTTCATGAAACTTATTTTTTAAAATCAACATCTTATTCTTTGGGGAAACACACCAAATGGTGGTACATCTTGAATGTTCCTTTATATTCGCTAGGATAAAATCGAATATAAGGGATAGCACCAAATATGTTAAATTAAGCATAATTATCATGTTTCGTGGCAGGGTATTCGGCAGTTACTCCGCTTAACTGCAGAATACCCTGCCACATTGAATGTACCGGCGTAGCCAGCTTCGCGGTGAATAAATTAACAAAATGTGTCAATGAGGTGGCTACGTAGTACGCGGTCATTGTCACATTGCGCACATTGTTTCCTACCGAAGAATTTTGCTTTTTTCCGTATTACAAGTTTATCCCAATGACTATATTTATGTTAGAGTTGTATCGTTATTTAAATTCCCGCGAGGTATTCGACAGTTACTCCGAAGTTTTGAAGTGAATGACTTTGAACAGTGTTTTTTTTTGTTTTGGCGAAAGAAATATCATTTTCCCTAACCGAATGTCTGTGCTTTGATTGTTATTCGATATTTTTGTCTCAGTCAAAGCTAGTTTCTTCGATTGTCACCTTCACAGGCTTCCCTTTTTAGAAGAAAGCTTTGAAACACTACGCCGACACATATGTTAATTTCGTGGCGCCGCGCAAATATGAGAAACTGAAAGACTGTTGTGGGCATGCACGTAAATTAATTTTAACAGTGAGAAAAATAACCTCAGAATACTCGAAACATCAGTAAAATAATAAATTGTAGTCATTTTGAGTGCGAACGGTACAAAAGCTGAACTATGCGAAGTAGGGCGAAAGCAGCCGGACCAGTAGAATTCAAAGTTAGAATAGTCTTTTATATTCCCAAAGACTATGGTTTTTTGCGTTATTTAAAAAAATTGAAAACTACCGCTCACCAAGCTGAGCTATGCGAAGTAGGGCAAAAGCAGCAGGACCAGCTGAATTTAAAGTTAGAATATTCCCAAAGAAAGGTGATGTTACACGAGGCATATTCTTGTGCAACACTTGTATCGCAAGGGCGTTGCGACAAAAGTTGCACAAGCCATTGCAACGTGTAACACCCCCTGCAATGGCTAAAACTGTTGCGAGACAAGTTGCAGTTCTACTTTTCGAGACAAGTTACGGTTCTACTTTTCGCAACGATTGCAGCTACTTTCTTCAAGTTGCTGGAGCTATTTCGTCGTGTAACACTCCTTCTGCAACTTGCCTTGCAACGCCATTGCAAGACAAGTTGCACAAGAAATTGCCTCGTGTAACATCACCTTTAGTCTTATGAAGACCTTAAGCGGCTACCGCTCATATAATAGCTTCTTCGTTATTTCAATAGTCAAATGAATTAGTTGCCAAATCTGTATTAAAGGAGTCAGAGTTCAGTTTGACTAATCAACAGCAGTGTTCTTTTAATTTGTTTTAAGTCTGCAAGTGTCGCAGACCGTTGTTTTGGTTGCTCCGAAGTCGATTCGTCCCGAGGACGAAGGAAAAAAACGAGGAATTTTCATGTTATCTTATTGTTCTGTTTCTATCACGGGTCGACTCTGACGCAGTCAGATCGTGTCGATTCGTCAAAATTATTATACTTCTTGCTTTAAGAACGAGGAAGTTTCACATTACTTATTGTTTTGTTTGCTTCACGGGTCGCGTCCAAAGAAGACAGATCGTGTCGATTCGTCCTACCTCTCCTTTCATGTTGTTACTTATCATTTTGTTTGCTTCATGGGTCGATTTGTCAAAATTATTATACCTTTTGCTTTATAACCGAGGAATTTTCACGTTATTACTTATTGTTTGTTTGCTTCTTGGGTTGACTCCAAAGCAGACAGATTGTGTCGATTGGCTACCTCCCACTTTAAGAACGAGGAATTTTCATGTTATTACTTATCATTTTGTTTTCTTCACGGGTCGACTCCGAAGCAGACATGATCGTGTTGATTCGTCAAAATTATTATACCTCTTGTTTAAAGAACGAGCAATTTTCATGTTATTACTTATTGTTTTGTTTGCTTCATGGGTCGACCCCGTGTCGATTCGTCCTACCTATCGCTTTATCGAGCAATTTTCATGTTATTAGTTGTTTTGTTTGCTTAACGGGTCGACTCAAAAGCAGACAGATTTTGCTTTTAAAAGGGTCGACTAAGGTCTGCGGTCTATACCTCCCGTTTTAAGAACGAGGAATTTTCATGTTATATTGTTTTGTTTGCTTAACGGGGCAACTACGAAGCAGACAGAACGTATTGATTCGCGGTCAACATTTCTACACCACCCGCTTTAAGAACGAGGGATTCAGTACGCCATGCATGTTCATTGTTTTGTCAGCTTCATATCTGTATCTCACGGATCGACTAAAGCAGTAGACGATTCGACTAACGGGCAGTCGATCCGTCAACATTTCTACCCCCTCTGTTTGCTATATTATGCAGTTCTTCTAAGTGTCTCACGAATCGACTCTTTGGTTTGACGGATCGACTCAAAGGCAGACGGATCGTGTCGATTTGTCAACCGTGCTAAGTTGCAACTTTACTTCCGGTAAATATAATCCTGTACATCACGAACTGACTTTTTGTTAAGACGGATCGTCAAGTGGGTTAGTCGTATCGACTCAGTTTGGGTGTATTGGACGTGACTGCCCCGCAGCCCTGGGAATGCTTCGGCAACCGATTGACAGTGGGGAAAAGTGGATGTTCGGTGCTTCTAAATAACTGGAACCCTTGTGCTAAAAAAACAAAGAGAAGTTAGGCAGCTGATCCCCGTTCCAACGCCCAAGTCAACCAGCACAATCGGTGCATAATGTATGATGCCGGAAGAACAGCTCAGAGAGCAGCAGAAATGCACTATTACAATCTCACAATTCTGGGACTAAGCGAAACGCGATGGGCTCAAACAGGTAAAGTGAAACTTTCAAGCGGAGGATTATTATTGTACGCTGGTCATGACATTGAACATGCACCACACACAGAAGATGCCGGAATAATGATATCGAAAACAGCAGCCAAATCACTGATAGAGTTGGAACCACTTAGTTCAAGGATCATTACTGCCACATCTTACACAAGAGTACAAAAAGTCAAAGATTTACAATGCTACGCTCCAAAAAATGATGCAGACCAGGAAACCAGGGACTCCTTCCACAATACTCTCCAACAAGTTCTGAATAGATAATAGAATAATCAAGAACTATACGAAAGGTGATTTTAACGCAAAAGTAGGTAGTGATAGTTTCATTGGGGCTCGGATCTAGAAATGAAATCAGAGAACAGTTTGCTGAATTTTGCGCTTTCAACTGGAACTCATCTTTGACGGAACTATATTTCCACACAAGAAAATGCATACAGCGACCTGGGTGACGCCCGACCATGTCACAGAAAATCAATTGACTACAATTGCATAAGCAAATGCTTTAAAAGGTCACAGCTGGACTGAAGAGTGAAGAGGGCACCAATTGTTGCAATATATCACCACCTTCTTATTGGAATATTGAAGCTCGAACTTGTAAACAGATCAGGTTTCTGTTTTACATACGTCAATGACGCCCATGCCTGGTAGGTTCGTTCTGAGCACATGGGGTCCTGTGATTCTTGATTTATCACGTTTGCTGGTATTAGAAAGCGTCCTACCCACAGCCATCCCTTAGTACCTTTACATGGTGTCAGAAGTGCAGAACATTCCTGATTTCAAATTTTGGTTGCTACAAGTTTCTACTGGTTTTGCCACGAGAAAATCGACACGACTCAACCATCATAATTAATATGGCCGCCGACTTGAGTATGTTAAAAGGCTCTCAAATGGATCGGAACGCAAACGAAGGACTTTAAAGCAAATTCAAATTATGGAAATAACAGTATGAACTGCTTTTTACACGCCCTCTGGTCAAGATTGAGGGGACATACGGTGCAAATATTTACTATATTGATCAGGAGCGCGAGGGATAGAACTTTTCAACAACTGGGATCTGTCAGAGACGAACAGGATGATATGTCCATCAAGAAATTCATCACAAAAATTCGAATACACATCAGAGAAGCCAACTATCCAAGCGCTCAACACGAGCGGTTCCTACGCGATCACTTTGTGTTTGGCATCAACTCAACTCGAGTGTGAAGAGGGAAACACCCTGACATTTAATCGTGCAAAATAATTTGCCAAAGCAGAAAGGTGCAGAGGCATCTGCAAGCCAACTAAAGATTATGAGTCAAAGTGATCTACACACCATACATAAACACGGTAAAGCGAGGTAAGTCCATTCCATATAAACACAAAGCAGAGAAGCCTACTAAGCCCCCACCTCATAGACAATCCCCAAACAAAACCACAGTGCACACCACATGTATGGGCTGTGGCAAGAACACAGACCCACGTAGTCAATGTTCTGCAAAGGACATAACTTGCCATTATTGCCACCAAAGAGCCCATTTTGCCAAGGTGCTTGAAGAAAAAGAGAGTCGGCGAAGTGGCAGCTGAGTCGGTAGATACAACACATGACATTGAAGATGTTTTGTTCCTAAGGCCCATCACAGCTACCCCCACCTAAGCCGAGCCTTAGGAAATCAGCAGTGACGCTATATTCATACGGTGAGTTCAACATCCCGACAGTGGGTTCATGTGATGTGTATGTACAGGGTTCCAACAGCCAAAAACCCCAACAAATCAATTTTGAAGTAGCTGATGTCAAAGGACCAGCCGTCATTGGAAATGTGAGCGCAGAACTTAGACTTACTTAAGTTAAACTGGTCAGTGAACGTTGACCCCAGTAAGTGCACAAAAAACCCACAGAGTAAACAACCCCCATACCCCCTCACCGAATAGTATTTGTTAAGAGAAGATGTATTCACGGGTATCGTGAGCTTTCCTGGTCTGGAGTATCACACTGAGCTAGACCCAGATGCTACACCAGTTCAGAGTTCTCCAAGACACCTGCAACCAGCATACAAAAGTGAGCTTGCCCACCTCGTAGATTTCGGGATCCTCAAAGAAATGAAGGATGAGTAAACCCCGAGTGTGCTTCCGGGAGTCACCGACACCCAATTGTGACAGCCCCAAACCTGAAGTAGATTCAATCACACAGCTCTTCCCTGCCAAGTTATTAGAGATATGTGATGCAACAAATGAGAATATCACAATAGGTCACCTCAAAGACATCGTATACCACGGATGGCCCAAACACATGAAGGTCTGTTCTCATGACCATAAAGAGCATTGGGACTTCTGTGAGGATTTCAGCGTACAGGGCGGACTTGTTCTGAAGCCATATTGCCTAGTAATCCCTGAAAAGTTGCGTCCTCAGATGCTTGCACTCATTCATCGGGGTCACTTAGGGGTAAAGAAATGTCTCCTGAATGCTAGAGATTGCTTGTTCTGGTCTGGCATCACCAACGACAAACTGTGCCACCTGTATGACGTTTGCGAAACAGCAATAGAAACAGCCACTACAGCAGCACACCCTGCCAAGCTACCCCTGCCAGAAACTAGCGTCAGACCTCTTCGACTACAAGGGTTCCCAATAGCTGGTGCTAGCAGACTATCACAGAAAATTCCCCATAGTGAGGAAACTAAGCTCAACGACGTCGGTTGCCGTCATAAATCACCTCAAGCCAATATTTACACAGTTCGGCATACCCAAGACGATCATAACTGACAATGGCCCGCAGTACGACTGCAAGGAAATAATGTTAAAAAAAGCCCAGTCTGTCAATGCTGTGAGGAGGGTTTAGCTGAAGTTGTTCACGAAGCAGCTATGTGTACTTCTTTGTCAAGGTGATTGTCCAGGATACAAAGTTTCCGACACAACAACTAATTGCACACGTGATGTTCAAACATTTGAGCATAGTCAGCTTGCCCTTGGCGGGGATTGGGACAATATTGACAAGTTACTGGGATACACAGGGGCAAATAGCATGTATTACTGCTCATTCTGTTACTGCAAAAGAGCTGATGTGGTAAAGGGCACACCACAATTCCAATTCATTTGTAACAAGTACAAGATAAAACAGTTGTAGTAAGCTTTTGTCAAGGTCATTTGAAAGTATGGCAACTGATCATGAAAGGTTTAGTTCATGTGGCCAGCCACGGGAGCGTGTGAATGTTTACCATAACTGTGAGCATCTTCCAATGTTGAGTTCCATTGGGCCAATCATCAATTCTTTGTCAGTAATGCCACTTTATTTTGCTCTTGGTCTAGGACTGTATATTGTGAATTTGTGTGAAGAAACCACTGGCCTTGGTATTGAAATTTCTGCTGCAAAGGGGCTAACTACTGATGCAATAACAAACATTCGTCAACAACTTGGTGACCTGGGTGTTGAAAAGAGTGGCATCCAAGGAAAAAAATCAATGTTCCCCCATGGTTGATGAGCAGCAAAAGAATGACACCATAAAAGAAAACCCTGATTTTTTAGCAGATCAGAGGAACAGCTAATTGACTAGCCGAGAAAGCTGTTGAAAAGAAAAAACAATTTCGTCAACTTGAAAAAAAATTAAAGTGAGAAGAAAGAGAGCTGAAAAGCAAAAAACAGCTGCTGGAGGTGATTGAGAAGAGAATGAAAAAGGCAGAAGACCTAATCAAAAAAGAAAAGGGGCCATTTTTAACAAAATTTGCCAATATCATGGAAGAACTGAAATTGAAGCGACAGGTTTATCACAAGGGAGCATTTTTTTGTCAAGGACATCGAAACAGTATTTGGGAAACACAGGAAACTAAACAAAAACAAGATCATTTTGTCCAGAACATACAAACTTGCATAGACTGTCAGAACTTTGCTTGATAAAGTTTCTGCAATCTATTCTCTGAAGTCACAATCAACGTCACTTTGCAAACATGACGCTAATTTTCTTAAAGAGAGGTGCTACTCTTTTGTTAACTTTCCAAACACAGGAATGAAGATAAAGTTTCACTCACCATATACCTGAGAAAGAAATGCAGAGAGCTACCGTAGGAATTGAAGCTGAACATGCATGTGAGTCTATTCACGCAGTTGTTAATGGCTTAAAGAAAAGATACGCAATATTCTAATCATTAAAAGTCCAGCTTCCACTGATATGCCAGGACCATTGGCTTTTAACAAATCCCAAAGTGCCTGACTATTAGCATCTTAAAGAGCGAAAGAAAACAGCAATTTAACAGGATGCCAAACTTGCAGAAAGCAGGCAGTTAACTCAGCTCATTACAATTTTACCATAGGCCTTCTGCTAAACATGGCACTTAAGCGAGTGTTATCAAAGTCAGAGTATAGAATAATGCCTACATGCAAGAAAAAATAAAGTTACTTAAAATAGCTTTTATCCACGAAGAATAATTCATTAGTTTTTAAACTATATTACATATTCCGAGGGGCCGAATGTTACCTTTCCGATGGGTACGCCCTGTGAATGGTCACTTTCCAAAGGGTCTCGGATAGCACCTTTTTCCGAGGGGTGTACCGTTTGTAATAGTTTCCGAGTTACGAAACGTAATCTTTCCGAAAGGTAAAGTAAACCAATTAAAAAAGTTTCAAGGGCCAATCATACTTGCAAGTTTGAATAGTGTTTAGTCAGATGCATTCTGTAAATTTTATTGAATATATTCAGATACACCTATATATTTATATTCGGCCCTCACATCGCTCACAATCACTTCCTACCAGGTTCATCGCATGGACACATCTTTTCGGAATACTGTTCCAAGGGACAAGATTTTGCACACGGACACTTGGTATCAGGATACCTCTCTCTAGTAAGAAGGCCAAAGGACGGTTGAGCTCACGGACACTTGGTGTCAGGATACCCCTTTCATCTAAGATGGCCAAAGGAAGTTTCAGCTCACGGACACTTGGTATTAGAATACCCCTCCCATCTAAGATGGCAAAAGAATGGTTCAGCTAACGGACACTTGGTATCAGAATACCCCTTTCATCTGAGATGGCCAAAGGAAGGTTCAGCTCACGGACACTTGGTATTAGAATAACCCTCTCATCTAAGATGGCAAAAGTATGGTTCAGCTAACGGACACTTGGAACCATGATACCCTTTTCGTTATTTTGAGATGGCCAAAGGACGGTTAAGCTCACGGACACTTGTATCAGGATACCCCTTTCATCTGAGATGGCAAAAGGAAGGTTCAGCTCACGGGCACTTGGTATCAGGATACCCCTCTCATCTAATATGGCAAAAGAATGGTTCAGCTCACGGACACTTGGTATTAGAATACCCCTCTCATCTAAGATGGCCAAAGGACGGCTCGGCTCACGAACACTTGGTATCAGAATACCCCTCTCATCTAAGATGGCAAAAAAAATGGTTCAGCTAACGGACACTTGGAACCATGATACCCTTTTCGTTATTTTGAGATGGCCAAAGGACGGTTAAGCTCACGGACACTTCGTACCAGGATACCCCTTTCATCTGAGATGGCCAAAGGAAGGTTCAGCTCACGGGCACTTGGTATCAGGATACCCTCTCTTGTAAGATGGCCAAAGGACGGTTCTCACTTTACTGAAGCGAACAAAACTCAGCAATTTTCTTAAAGTTCTGAGCAAACAAGGAGACATAGTTCAATCACAGCCTTTCTTCAAGAGCAATTTTCTTCAACTATTCTAACTAAATGGAACTGTAACAATACCATTCAATAACATTTTGCAATTTAATGAATTTAATAGAGAAGTAGTATTTATCGTCAAAAAAGTGACATTTCAAGTGCTTCAGAGTGGTATTTCAAAATCACTACAATAACTATATTGCCTTCCTTAAATTGGGGATTGAAAAATGTCAATTTTAGTCAACAAGCTTCTGTTTTTCCCAGCCACAAAATTTTCATTAAACTATCTGTAAAGTTTGTGAAGTTGAATTAAGAATAACAACTTTTCATATACACATGTCTCGTTTAAGCAACCGCTTGACCTTTTCAAAAATTTTGTAGTGCAGCCGGTATATATATCGGCAAGCCGCCGGTTCAAAATAATTTTCAATCAATTTTCACTGGTTTTCCCTAAGTTCAAAACTTTAAAGTAAAGAATTCCATGAAGGCAAATTGCTTGTTAGTATGTCTTTGTTCGTATTACAAAGCTGCTTCCTTTCAGCCAGGTACCGCTTCGATCATTTCATTCAAATGAACTTTTGTAAACTTCGGAAATAGAAAACATTGTCTGCAAATGAAAAACTTGGCAGTCAACGAAGATGAACTACTCTCAAAAAATGTCGTTTAAAAGATTAGCTTTATAATCAAGAATTTTCCAAAGTTCATCGTTGCCAAAATAACTCGTTCAACTTGATGAAAACAAACGATGAACTCTGTGACTGTGGCATAACGCCATCTGCTGCCAGAGACGCAGCACTGTTTTGTTTTAAAAAAAGGATTTGTTTATAGCTTTTTTGCCATACACTATATCATAAACAAATAATAGCATGTTTGTAATGATTTTTAGCATAAATACAATCCGTGTCTTTTGAAAATTGTCCCAAACTAAAAAGATTAAAAAGTTTGAAAACATTACTCACAGTATTTATGCAAAATATCACTACAAAACTTGCTATTACTGTACCTATAAATACTTTTTCCAGGAGAGTGTAGCATCAATAGTAAGCAATTGTAAAGCTCACTCTCAGTCTTGTGTAAACCCACAGCGGTAACGCTGTAAGAAAGAAAAGTGTAAAAAAAGCAACGTTAAGTGAGGCTTCTTTACGCGCCAATCTCTTTTGATTTGTTGAAATATCTAATTGAAATGAAAAGAAAAGGATTTAAAAAAGCTTTGGACTAAAATATATCTTCAAAAGGATTTTAAACGCGCGATTGAACGTTTAGACAAAGTAAATTGACCGCAGCAAAAAGATGGCGACTCACCTTACCAACAAGTCCTAGCGCTCGAACAAAATAAAAATTCTCATAAAAACGGAAACAAAGAATCGGTAAACTTCAAATTTGACGTATACTACTTTTTTAAAACAAGAAAGGATTCTACTAACTGTGGTCTTCTCTGATTCTATCGTAGCGGTTTTTAAATTTTTCACTCAAAAGATCTGAAGTATTGCACACTGGTAAAAAGTACGGCTGCCATCTTTTTCGGTTTGGCCAATTATCTAACAACGAGGAACCAGATTTTGCCATTTTCCTTTGCTGTTATTAAAGGACAAGAGATCGCTGTGCTGTAACAAGGCTGGAAGATGCAAACCATGATTCCACAAACCACTTTCATTATCCTTTTGAGGATTCAGAAACCAGTCAACTACACACCAGTAACATATTTAAAGTCACTCTTCAAGAAGAACCGAACCTTTCCAAGTTGTATTTGATTGTTTGCATTGCAAGCTGATATCATGGCACCACCTTCTTTTCTGCACTGATATTTCGAGACTCTTCTCGTCTGGGCATTTGAAATCTGTAATTCAAGATATGTTGGGACCTGCCAAGGGAGTCCTAAAAGCATAACCTTGTCCTCTTCTGATGTTTCGTCAGACTGTCACCGTGACATCTCTTTTGGAAGTTGCTTCAACTTGTGAGACCTCTTCGCTCTATTCTTTGAATTTTCCAAACCGTTTGCAAAGTTTAGCATATCCTGGAATACTTTCTTTGTACTGAGCAATTATGATGCTTCTACCTGCTTCCGTGAGGGCATAATCCCCACCTTTGCCACTGCAAACACATGCATCGTCACGGTCAAGCACCGTAATACCACAAGAATCCATGTAGTTGCACTAGTTAAAGATCTAAATAGACAAAGGTAGAATATGTCTATGAAGGTAGTTACCTAATTTTCCCAAAGTAGCTGTCTTAGCAACAAGGTGCAGACTAATCTGTTTCTGTATCTTTATATAATACTGTGTGAAACACCAAAATTGGTTATGTGGCATAGGAAAGTCAGTAGTGTAATTAACAGTAGTTAATTAGTGCAAAATATTAAATAGGTGTTTACATTCTGGGCTCCAGAATTGCTTATACTGTATAACTGAAGTTCTACAAAATGTTTGATGTTAGTGGCTACAAACATACATCCTTTAATGCCTTATTGTATCACAAGTTGAAATACAAGTTTATTATATTAAGTACATTATTTTACAGAGCTACACTACCTGCAAGTAGAAAAGGTTTATCTAGGTTGGTGGTGAACGTGCAGCATTTGACGAATGAAAATGTGCAGCATTTGACGAATAATCTTTCTAGTGTAAGGGTATGATCTTGAACCTTTTTTTACACATACTGTAGATCAATGTTTGTTCGATCAAGGGCTATCCAATATAATATGATGCTATTTTCAGTAAACTCCCTCATAAGTGTCTGTCCCCTTGGACTTGACAGCGATAATTGCATGATTAAAAGAACAAGCCCTATATTACATATCAAGTATTGTACCCGATACGTCTGAATTAGCGTTGATTCTTGATATCGCCAGTTCTTGATTCTTTGTGTCATCCAGCTGTTAAAGCTTTCAAGAGACCACAACCACGTTCTATATAATGGTCTAGTCTCCCTGATGCCCCTCGGAATATGATAAAGAAGGTGTACTAACATGTACTGCAGGGTTAGAAATATAAAGCATACAAATATAATCCACAATTAGTTTCCCCAACATTTATGTGCCTGTTTGTGACCTACGCTTATTTTCCCGTAGCTTTGCAACTTGCTAAATTAAACTGAAACTGATCACTTTATGTCCCTCGATGCTCTTAGCAAAACCAGGTATCGTAATTTATATAACATTTTTCTCCGAGAAAGCGATGTAAATATAAATTCGTATACTTTAACAGCTCAAAACCTGCACACGTGATTTGTCAAAAAATGGTTGAATGGCTGCTTTTCAACAATATGTAATCTTTTATCACGCTGGTAATCTCGGCAAAACAATCTACCAAAAGAACTGTCTATCAATTTGTAAATAACTGGAAACTGACCGGAAAATCAAGTTGACTGAAAAGTAAGGATCGCTGTGAATCACCCAACATTCCTCTGAGGCAGAATTTGGGAATACCTTTCAATGCAATCTGTGTTAAATAATAGAATAACGAGGAATTTATCACATATCAACAACATAATAGCATGTGAAATGAAAAAAATAAACATACACAGGACTAGTACTGGAAAATAAACATTTCATAACAAAATCCTTTGCCATCCTAGGTAAAAGATAATCATAAAATATAATGTGTTGTTCATGTTTTTTATATGTTTGCATATGGGACCAACGGTAGCAAAATTGCCCCCATTTTATAAATTCTCAGTTTTAAGTACCTCCATCAAGTCAATGGACTTCAAGCCAGTCCTTTTAGAAAATAAGGGAATTTTTTTGAACCCTTCGCCAACAGGAAACATAAGTGCTAAAGCTCTCCTATCAGCAATTTGGATTTCTTGAGAAGTTAGGTTCCATGGAGCTGTGGAAGTGTCTTCTTCTTTCGTTTCCTCTTACTTTTGTTTGTACCTTTCTCAACAGCATCATGGTCAAGTCTGAATTCATCTCGTAGCATTGATTCCTGAAATCTGCCGAGAGAATCTTTATGTCTTCGAACAGTGATTGACACAATTAGGGTTACCATGGTTCTATGACACCTATGATAGTGTGCAATCCATCAGATACACAATCTTCCTGACTGTTGTGCCCTGGTACTTTCATCAACGCATAAAGACCCTTACATCCTGTAGTGCGTGAAACTGAATCTCGCTGGACTTGATTTCTGGCTGTCTTATAGTCTCTGTGGTGTTTCAGACTATCTTCATAAAGTTTATAAGGAGGTGCCTCTCTTGCTTCCACATTTTTTCCAGAAAATTGCTCTTATCCTTTCTTAAGGGGTCATTCATCTCCATATAGCAGCGGTTTTCCATATAAACAGTCTTGGATAGATGAGAGCACTACACACCTACTGTCAAGAACAATGTAGGTAGAAAGGCAATATATAAGGCACATGTTAAGAAGTGATTATCAAATACATTGTCTAAAACATCTAGTCTAAGGACGGGTCGTTTGCTTTAAAGAATGATCCTGACAGCGTTTTACTTCCTACCATTGACAAATTTTTAGAAGTAAATCTCAATATTGTCTTCCTGCTTCCTTATTTGTAAATAGATCAATGGGATGATTAGATCTATCCAATGTGCGGATCTCAAATATCTTCAATTGCATTTTTTTGAAAAATTTAGTTTGAACCTTTTTTGAATATTTGAATGTTTAGCACCTTAAACAGGAAATACGTATGTGTGACAACTAATCCTACCTACATTTGTTGCTCCGTTACACGAACTTAACCATTTCCCTCCTTTTAATTTGACACTTCTTGAAGAAGTGTCACAGTAGCAAGCTGCACGCAGCTACTCCAAAGTATTACTATACTATTCATTCAAACATGATATTAGTAGTATTTGCCCGCAAAGTAACTAAATAGCACTCTACTTGTGTTCTGATTGGTTTGTCAGCCATCGGTTATCCCAAGCTGTATTTCACTATGGGTTCTCAAACATCTACTTCCACTGGATATACTTCAATTACCGTCAATTGACGGTACCAAAAAAGATGGCGGATGGTACTTTTGCCCATGATTCTTAGAGCACAAAAATCCTAAAAACACTTACAAAATCATAAACAAAAATTCAACAAACTTCAAACCAAGTATTCGCAGCACCCTTAGTACTGGTATAAAGGAAAGCCAGAAATATTTGGCTTTCTTTATTGTGCTATTTTATGTTTGAAAGGGCATTGTACGATTGGTCATATGTCCAGCCACCTTTTTTCGGCTGGTGTCCATTGGAAGTGTGGTAACTAACCTTTAATTTCACTACACATACATCCACTTTTGGCATTTGCACCATGTACGTTGAACACTTTCTCAATTGCCTTATAGTCGATTGCATAAGTAAGCAATTTGACTTTAAAATCAAAATATGCTTCTTGGTATGCATCGTACATCTGTTGCTCACAGAGTGACAACTGCTCATCAACTAGAATCTCGAGGTATTGTTGTAAACTTTTTGGTTCATGCCTTCCGTTTCCTGGAACTACTCCAACGAGCATGTTGCCAAATAAGTTCCTGATCTTCCTAGGCAAAATCAAGTTGGACAAAATAATTGGCCACATTGAGTAGGCAGATCGTATCTTGTCATTTAGATTAGCTCCATCAGTGTTAAGGGCCCAACATATTCCCCTTCCGTCACCTTGAAAAAATCCATCTTTGCTGTAGTGCTACCGGAATTTGGGAGAATCCTGGATATCTTTCATCATGAAGTTAAACTTGGCGGACCTGACTTAAATTTGCAGTTCCATTCAAGCGGTGAAATCTTGATAAAGATATGTTCTTCGTGGCTTATGATCTTTGTTACGAGGCTCATGGCACACAGGGCATTTTTCTGCACTTGAATATTCCTTCCTGCAAATGATGAAATTATTTGTACACACACTGTAACGGATTGGCCTGATGAAAAAAGGTTCGATGAACTTTATGGCTGAGTTACATGGTAGTGCTGCCTGCTGCATCGTTATTACTGAGAATGACGATTTACTTGTACCAGGCTGTTTGAAAACCACGAGAACAATTTGAGAAGGGCCTGTAAAACTGTCTCTTTGGAACCAGGGTACAAAGGGGTCTTGACAATGTTTGTTTCATAAGCTTGAAAATTGTATGTTTTTTCGGAACTCTCCATCAGGTTTATCAGGAGAAGTAAGATTTTCTATTAACTCATCATCAGAGTCATCTGCAAACTACTGTGGATATGTGAAACTTGGTAATCATTGGGCAATCATGTCACTTTTTGTGGTTACATAATAATTGCTGAAATAATAAATTAACAAAAGAGGCTTCTACCAACTTTCACTCTGCCCGAGGGTAATTCCATAGTGTAAATAGAAACAATTGAGTATATATTCTAAAATTATTCGACTAATATCGGGCGTCCTACCTACTACCTCCAGACTAAAGGCTGTTGGTGAAACTTGTGTGATCTCGTTTGGTAAATACATTTTTAAAGAGGCAGCTAGCTATTAAACTAAATTTTTTGTTAAGTTGTAGGGCATCTTACACTCTCAAAAGAACTTTATGAATCCCACTCTTCAGCTTCCAAAGTATCAAACAGACCCCTACTGACATTCGATTGATAATGCTCTGCACTGCTTATTTTCTCCACCTCAAACTGCGTACAAAAATCATCAATGTTAGGAATCCGATGAGGCATAAGTTGTTGCATAAAATGTTTGAGATTGAAAATTCGAATCAGTTGTAGGACATTGTTCAGAGTCCTATTATTTGTCAACCATACAAGCTCCCTTTAAGAAAGTCGGGAAAAAAAGATCCTTTCAAAGAAATATTCAGTAGAAGTTAGCCTCCTGTGCTGAATTTAATTTGAGCTAGAATGGTTTAATTTTCGGGTGTTTTCTCCTATACGGGATAAGGCATTTTCTGCTGGTTGGATGTTGGATGAAAGGAAATTGTTACTGATATGAAATGATTAGAGCCGGGTGGTGGGATGCAGGAGTCTTTGACTTTTCAAGGCAGATGTTAAAGTGAAAGACATACGTTTAGACAATATATTCGCAAAAGCAACTGCGGCAATAAGACACAAGACATGCCTTTGATAAAGAAACGGCTTTTTTTGTGTCAAGATATGTTTAAACTGAGCGTTGTTCGTTGTCCTTGTAAAACATTGTTCTTATAAGAAAACCTTGTATGATACACTCTCATCCCGGTTATAGATTACTAAACTTTTAAATTAGTTTTACGAAAGGCTTCCTAACTAAAAGGTAAGGATTGGGAGCACTATTGGCTGCCGGCCGGTTATAAACCAGCAAGTTACACTCTACATGTACAGTTTAGTGTGTGATCTCACCGGTTAAGTCTCCCACTGTGGCCCCGCATCCAGATTATGAAAACTAACACCATGCTCTATCATGGCCAACTCTGACCCTTCTGATCTCCACTTAGAACGACCATCATTACTATTCTCATAGGCATCGAGATCCTTTTGTCGATGTCTTTT
Organism: Hydrozoanthus sils; assembly: GCA_027575215.2. NCBI lineage: Eukaryota > Metazoa > Cnidaria > Anthozoa > Zoantharia > Hydrozoanthidae > Hydrozoanthus > Hydrozoanthus sils. Next base: position 4,757 of record JAOBRD020309839.1, on the reverse strand, counting down.
AAATGTTCTGCAACTAAGGAGTTTGCCAGAACACGGGTAACATTTGCAGTTCCATGGCCACTTTTCTTTGTTTAAGCAATCCACGAGACGTGGTTATCGATCACATGAATGATCACAAGTGATCATACGCATGATGGCAGTTATCTTGCATTCTCACATCATTCAGAAGTTTAACGTTAAAATTTATAAAAGTGTACATTTGAAAATCTTTAACATTCAGTTTTCAGCTCTTTGATCTATGCATGCTCACCGCATTTGCGCCTCAGGCATGCAGGGCATACGTCTTTCTATGGAGTCGAGTCAGCCATCTGACCAACCAATGGGAATCTATCATTCTTGAGCCAGCGCCATTCTTCAAAATTCGCGCGCTTTGACCTTGGATCACTTAGCTCTTGCTTTTTTTGGGTGGCTTAGAGTTTTAAGTATGGAAACTAGCGACTCATTAGGAGACGAATCCGAAATCTTTTTAAAGCAACGTCAACAGAGCAACGTCAACTACCTTACGATTAGAAACGAACCGTATGAGGAAGACTTGCACTCAGAGCATGTGGCGAATCAAGCCGGTGGACAACCGGTGGTGATCAAGTTCCTGCTCGTGGCAGATGTAATTAATTAATGACTGTAAAATAGATCCAAGCATCGCTCCGGATCATAGCGCAGTGACACTGACCATGAAATCAACAATTTCAAATCCTCGCGGACCAGGAGTGTGGAAATTCAGTTCCGAGCTTTTAAAAGAAGAGTCTTTTTTTCAAGGAATGAAGTGCGAAATTGAACTTTCAGAGCAAAAAAAATAGCTATGTGTCTGACGCCAAAACAAAGTGGGAGCTTGTAAAATGCCATATGCGAAGCTTTTCTCAGGCGTATTCATTTAGGCGCGCAAAAGCAAAGAAGGGCAGAGAAAAAGAACTTGAAAAAGAATTAACTTTGCTGGAAGAACAGATCGGTAACAATCCAGATGACGAAATTTTTTCAAAATATGAACGCACTAAGAACGTTTTGACAGACATTTTGAACTCAAAAGCGAAAGGTGCAATTTAAAGAAGTAAAGTGCGAAGGCACGAAGAGGGAGAAAGAAGCACAAAGTATTTTGCAATTCTCGAGAGGAAAAATTTCAACAAACACATCTCTGAATTAAAACTCGGAGATGGAAATATAGAGAACGATCCAAATGGAATTCTAAGAGAAAGTGCTGCGTATTGTCGAAATCTTTATACAGCAAACACCTCGATAGATCACAAAAAATTCGAAACTTTCTTCCAAATCAAACAAGAAAAAAAATTAACAGATGACGAAAAAAATTGTTTAGATGGCCAACTAACAGAAACAGAATGCAAAAACGCATTACAACAGTTAGAAATTGGCAAAACACCAGGAATACATGGACTCACAAGTGAGTTCAACAGAATGTTCTGGAGACAAACTGGCCATCTGATATTGAATTCGTTGAATGAAGCATATAACAAAGGTGAACTTGTGATTGCACAAAATAGAAGTATTATTCGACTGTTACCAAAACCAAACAAGAAGAGAAAGCATTTATTAAAACTAGAGAATTGGAGACCAGTGTCGTTGTTAAACGTTGATTACAAAATAGGATCATAAGCGCTGGCTATGAGACTAGAAAAAGTGATTCCAAGGATAATTCACTCTGACTAAGCTGGGTTCGTTAAGGGCCGTTTCATCAGAGAATGCATCCGCACAAATGACGATGTCTTATACTTTACAGACTATGCCAAACGACCAGGTATCGCACTATTTTTAGATTTCCAAAAAGCTTTTGATAGTTTAGAGCACCCTTTTATCTTAAACTCTCTTAAAGCTTTCAATTTCGGAGAGTCCTTCATCAGATGGTTGGAAACATTTTACAGCAATGCAAACAGCTGTACAATCAACAATGGATATACCTCCAAATATTTTTCGATCCAAAGAGGGGTGAGGCTAGGCGATCCCTTGTCAGGCATTCTGTTTGTTATCGCAGTCGAACTATTCGCGAAAAACTTACGTTCGAACAAAAACATAAAAGGAATCTCCGTCGATGATTCAGTTATTAAAATAAGTCAATATGCAGATGACACCACGATTTTCATCAAAGACGTCCAATCGGCGGAGGAAGTATTTCGAACCCTTAATCCTTTTAAGGAAGTGTCTGGTTTGAGTTAAAATAAAAGCAAATGTGAAGGCTTGGCTCATAGAGAGAGTGCAAGTTGGAGTTATTCGGCAATTTTGCTGGCCTGAAAAACCCATTCAGGCGCTAGGCGTGCATTTTTCATACAACTAAGAGGAAAGAAACAAATTAACTTTTTACAACAAAATAGAAAAACTGGACATAGTCCTAAAGGCTTGGAGTGGCCATAATCTAACTCCGATTGGCAAAATTTTCATACTAAAAATGTTTTGGCTTTTATACTCATGCGTCAATATGAATACTCCAGAGACTTTCTCAAAACAAGTAAATTCACCTATGTTCGACTTCATTTGGAACTATTCGACACCAAATGTTAAAAAAACGACTCTGATTCAAACTACAAGAAATGGAGGCCTAAATATGCTAGATATGACAATAATATGTAAGTCGTTGAAAGTACTATGGGTAGGAAGGCTTGTAGAAGAAGATCCACTCCAATGGAAAACAATTCCTCTCTATTTTTTGCGAAATGTAGGAGGAAAATGTATTTTTCATTGCAACTACGATATCAAATCCCTCGACATAAAACTGCCACCAGTTTGCAAAAACGTTATGCAGATAAGGTCGGAACTGATGCAAACCGACCCGCAAACGGCAAACGAAATTCCAAACGAACGTTTATGGAATAATAGATTCATATTGATTAATCATGAGTCCATCTGGTGGGAAAGATGGCACAATCAAGGGTTGCATAAAGGAAACAATATTTTGACATCGGACGGAAGTTTTAAGTCATACTAAAATATCAAATTGATCATTGGTCATACATATCAATTGTAGATGCCATTCCAAAATATTTGAAAAAATCTTAAGATTTGTAGACAGTATACAGGTAACTCTACCAATGGACGAACGTATACAGTTAGGAAGTGTTACAATAGGACAGTCAAAAATCCGTATTGAAAAGGCGACACATAAGGATATCTACAACATATTCAGGGAAAAAGCAGCCACTCCACCAACTGTAGAAAATAAGATAAGAAAATGCTTCTCGGTTGGTATTGACACATCTTTAATATATAGTTTACCATTTAAAATAACAAAAAGCACCAAACTTCAATACTTTCAATACAAAGTAACGCACGGGTATTTTCCAAAAAATGTGTTTCTAAAGAGAATCAAAATAAAAGATACAGCTCTGTGCGATATATGTGGAGAAGTTGACACGCTCGATCACTTCTTCACAGAATGCCAAGAAACAACGAACCTTTGGCGGAGAATATTTAATCTACTTGCACCTATAATTGGCAGCTTGCAGTTGACAAACCCTGAAAATATATATGGGACACTGCAAAGTACTAGCACTAAATTGGGCAATTCTAGTAGCGAAAAACTTTATATATTTATATAAGTGGCAAAATATAGCAATATCATTTGCAGCATTCATTGAGCACTTTAAAAATCAGATTAAAATCGAAAAAGAAATAGAAAATACATATGTAAAAAATCTGTCATTCAAGTGGAAATGGCTGAAACTGTCTGACTCAGTAAAGAATTTTATTTATTTTTTTCAATTACGAAATAATACTTTTTTTCCTATAATGTAATGTATATTAAGTTTTGTTCCCTAGAAATTCATTCAATGTAAATATGTCATTAAATGTAAAAAAAAAGTTTCTGCTCGTGATCATCGTTTCGATTCCCCTAATGCTCAGAGTTCAAGTAGTAAATTTCTTGGTCAACTTGGCTCCACCATTACGCAGCTGAGCGAAAATATAGATGATGGTATACCAGAGCTGTGTTTTTTGCGGCCATTGGAAAAGGGAAAGGACAAGCCGAAGGGAAAAAACAAGACCAACCCCTCGAGGGCAAGATTTTTGGTAACTTTGAAAATTCTGTTATTACATACATGTACAGGTAGTGTGATGTGACAGCAAGCTAACATGTAGGCAAACTAAATCAAAAGAAGTTCAACGATCTCTGTCAAGCTTCTGATTAAATTTTCACTCTTTTTGATTGTCAAGTTAGGTATCGGTGAAATTTCAAATTCTGCACGCATTTATTCTGAATGAATTATAAAACGTGACATGTCACAGTTTAACTGCTTCCGCTAAAATTATTGTGAACTTGCACTTCGGTGCAGTAGTAAAAGTTAAACGATGCAACCCTTGCTCGCTAAGTGCGATGTTTTCATGCATTCAATGTGGCGTCCACTTTCCGCCAGTCATTTCTGCAGACGCCCTGAAGCTTTTAATTGACAAAACAGTTCTAGGCAAAACGAAGGAAGTAACAAATATGGTAAGGAAAATCAAGTTTTCTTTCTTTGTCTTTGTAGTTCCGTTGTTAATTTTCCGGAGATTTCAACTATATTTCTCTAGCTCATTAATAAGTCATGTCTTGATTAGCCAACTACAAATCGCCATTGTGGTCCAGGTGGATGAGTTTAGAAACCCAATGAAACACCAGTTCTAAAAACACATGTGTTTCAAATGTTTTCAAACACATGTGTAAAATGTTTCTTAATCTGCATATTCATGAACCAACAAAGCAACAGCGCCTTGTGGCGAATAATTCTCTTTAGATGGCTTTGTCACTTCTTGAACAAATTTAGTCATCCAGCAGTTTAGGA
>JAOBRD020309736.1:11083-21840 GCA_027575215.2 Hydrozoanthus sils | reverse complement strand
ATAATTCAAAATGGCGGCGCGCGGGAAATTCAAACTGTAAAACTGATGAAAACAAATTGCTTGGCGTTAGTTATATGTACAAAAGTATCAAATTTGAGCTGCTGAAACGGACAAAGACTTGATAAAAGTTTTATTTTAGACCAATAGTGTTATACAATGGAGGATTTTTTTAAGTTCGTCTTCTAAAATACAATTTGTACGTGTTTTAACTCATATTCTGCTAAAACGGTTTCACATAAACTAAAAATGTTCTAACTTTAAAACCACTGCTTGAAAACCTACAAAGTGGCCATTCATTTTCTTTGATTTACAAGTAGATTCTGGACATTTCCCTTTTTCCATTGCTTCAACAAATTCTGAAATTTTTAATTTTGTTGAGTTTTTTGTCTTTGATTTTTAAAAATTTAACTTAGTTTTGATGAAGGATGATATCTGACAGCGTTTGTTCTTACACATTGCAGTTTAGAAGAGCAAAGGGAAAGTTTTTTCACTCCAGCAGCCTTGAGTGTGACATCCGTCGCATCGTCCAAACCGCAGCTTAACAGGAAGGGGACACCAAATCTGCTGAAGGTGTGTTCATGGAATACAGGAAACTGAAAGCAGGCTATGTAGAATTAATGCATTTTATAGAATTCCTGAAAAAATGTGGAACTTGATCATTTCCTGGAAAATTGTAGAACTTAGTTTTCTTCCAAGAATCACGTACAAACTCCTAGGAATGCTTTATAACTCATCGTTCATGTGCAAAATCCTCAAAAAGCAACAACCATTTCAGACGTGCTGATATGTTACGCGATTTAGACCACATGTCTGACACATGACTTGTGCATGGCATGAATGAATGAAATGCCATGCATGCACAAAACGATAGAAAGATCACTGAAATGTCAAAACCCCATCTGCAACCTCGTGAAGCTTGGCTAAATTAGCTAATGAAAGTAATGGATGGTTATGACTGTTCTTGAAATGTTTTTCACATTAATGACACTGCACTGCACCCTTAGGTCAGCAAAGAACGACTGAGTACTGTGTTGGATGTTGACCAATTATCTCATTGGTTCAGAAAGTTAGACAGTAATGGTGATGGGTAAGTATTTACTCAATTATTGGGCATTAAATGTGCTATTCAAGATTACAGTTTTATTGTGAATCAACTACAATAAAAAGTCTTTATCTTTTTACTCCAGAGTAATGGTGACCGTGACGTAAATGAGTAAAGACACGTTTTACGTGATTTATACACAAAGCTGCAACCGTTCACCCTTATATCCTCCTTACCAAATACCTATACCCAACCCGAACACCCGCCTTACCCTGTGCCTGCTACCCACCCTATCATATTTAATTTCTTACCCTGTGTCTGCTGCAATCCCTAACATTCGCCTTACCCTCTGTCTGCCATCTACTCTATAACCCTCCTTACCTTATGCCTGCCCTCATCCCTATCACCCATCTCAGCCCGTGTCTGCTCCAAACCCTAAAAATCTCCCTACCCTATGTCTGCCTCCATCAATTTTTAACCCTATCTTTTAATCTCTTGTTCTCCTGATAGTCCGTGGAGATTCCCAATAGTCTCAGGTTCCAAGATGATGAAGTTGTCTGTGGAGAAACTTGGTAGTCTCAGGTTCTAAGATGATGAGGTAGTCAGTGGAGAAAGCCGGTAGTCTGTGGAGAAATCCGGTAGTCTCAGGTTCCAAGATGATTTAACTTGGAAGTCTGTGAAGAAACCCGGTAGTCTTAGGTTCCAAGATGATTTTAGTCAGTAGTCTGTGGAGAAACCTGGTAGTATCAGGTTCCAAGATGATTTAACTCGGTAGTCTGAAGAAACCCAGTAGTCTCAGGTTTCAAGATGATTTAACTCGGTAGTCTGTGGAGAAACCCGATGATCTCAGGTTCCAAGATGATTTAACTTGGAAGTCTGGAAAAACCCAGTAGTCTCAGGTTCTCGGAAGTCTGTGGAGAAACCCGGTAGTCTTAGGTTTTAAGATGATTTAACTCGGTAGTCTGGAGAAACCTGGTAGTCTTAGGTTCGAAGATAATTTTACTCAGTAGTCTGTGGAGAAACCTGGTAGTCTTAGTTTCCAAGATGATTTTACTCGGTAGTCTGAAGAAACCCAGTAGTCTCAGGTTCCAAGATGATTTAACTCGGTAGTCTGTGGAGAAACCCGGTAGTGTTGGGTTCCAAGATGATTTAACTCGGTAGTCTGTGGAGAAACCCAGTAGTCTTAGGTTCCAAGATGATTTAACTTGTTAGTCTGTGGAGAAACCCGGTAGTCTTAGGTTCCAAGATGATTTGACTCGGTAGTTTTCGGAGAAACCTGGTAGTCTTAGATTCCAATATGATTAGGTAGTGTGTGAGTGTGCGACATTACTTTCGACCAGAGACTGGAGGACCCAAACTCTAACACAATAGGACAACAACAACTCTTTTTTGTACACGGATGATAGTATTAACAATAAGTAAAAAAGGCAATGGGTATGACAATTTTGTAGAGGTACCTAGAGTACCAGCTACCTTGAAATAGGAAAACTAATCGAGCTAAGTTGTCAGGTCATACGGTAATTATTATACGTTTATACATTGCTGTAAGTCTTAACCACTAAGAGAATATCAGAAAAACAGTAAATAGAACATCAAAAGAACTCATAAGAACAAACTTAAGAAAAACTCACAAACAAACAAAGAGCATCCATACAATTCATCTTTTGGATTATGTGTCAAGTAGACACTCAGATTGGATATCGATCGCATTCCAGTCCTTGAACTTCAAGTCTTCTTGAACTGACTTCCATGGTTAGCTCAACTGAACGTATACTGAACTTTTCCATAGTTTTTTCTGAACTTACACAGTGTTTTTTGTTGTGCGTAGACACATTTCGTTTGAAGAACTCAAGAAGAGTTTTCCAGCTCAGATTACAAGGGAACAGATTTATTACATAAAAAAGGTAATTGGCGTTTTAGTTTTACAAAGCGTGTAAAACATAACCATGAATACACGCATGCGTAATTGTTTTGGATTTGCACCAGGCTTTGTAATTGGTCCTTTATGCAATGTACCATGATGTTAGCTTTTAGCTGGCTTCCCAATCACAATGTCCTTCAAAACACAATCTCGTTCTTTGTGTGCATCAGACGCTGCAGACAATATGGAGCTTAACTACGAGGACGGAAACATCCACGATGTCTTACAAAAAACGTTTTCCTTGCTTGCCCTTTTCAATCACGTATGGCAAGTTTTTTTCTTCTTTGTCCAACGAAGATTGACACATTTTATAGGTTGTTTTTGTAGTCGTAAAAGCTTCAAAACTGAGATTTTCACGTTTTAGTTTTCAAGACAACGGCGTGCAGGTGATCAACACGGTGCATTCCTGCATGTAGCTATTGTCGTCGACATTGCCGTTCTCGTGTTTAATTTTGCTAGTGCAGCAGAGCAGACAGTTGTAACCCTTCACCCGATAGTGTTATGTTGTTCATATTGGTACAAGGCATTGTAACTGTAGTAACAGACAAATCAATAAGTTGTCAAGTTTTTTTCAAAGTCACTGTGTTTATCCTTATCGAGTTCATCTGTTGGTTTTATTGCAACAGATTTACGACATGGCGTGCGAGAGTACGTATTTTGGCCAGGAGGAGTTCCTTGGTGTACAGCTGATGTGTAAAGTCATAACGGAAGCAGGGTCAGTTTTTTACAACAGGTTTTTCAGGCCAAGTGACTGTACTGACATACGATATTATAAAGTATATCGTTATCATGACAATGATAGTTTGATATTTGATGATGACAATGTAATCGATGATGAGAGTGACCCAATTTTACCAGTTATGATAATGTGGATCCTCATTCATAAACCTGAAAGGTCTTAATTATAATTAGTGGGTCTTATAAGCCGGGGTTGTTTCATCTGGGATATTACGTTGTGTTAAGTAGGCTCTAGTTGAGCTGAAGCTTATATTATCTGAGCAGTCAGAGAAGGTCCATTCAACGTTTTCCAATGTTCTTACTCTAGTTCATTTCTGATGGACATTTATAGCCGTATGGAGGTAGCAACAGTGGAGTCACGATTCCAGACGTACACGGTGAGATCCGACTGTGAGGAAAGCTAGAATAGTTGGAGTGAAATAGTGCTTGAATTTGAACAGTAGAAATTGCTTTGAATCATAACTAGAACACTTAAAGTTGAAGCAAAAACAATAAGTGGATTTCGAAAGCTAAAAGTGCCAAGTACGGTAGCCAAAGGTGTAGCACATAAAAGAAAAATAATTTGCTAATTTCCCACCAACAGATGTAAGTACTAACGCACAAAGACAACTCCGAGGAACACGAGTTCAGATTTGGTTTGAGAACGGTTTGGCGACTCTATCAAATATTAACCTCCAAATCAATTTTTAAACTTCTCTAAAAACCCAAAATTTCTAATTTTCCCTTAAAACTATGAATAGCCCCCCCCCCTCCTAAAAATTAAAAAACCTCCCTAGATATATTTAAGATGCTTCTTTTCATTAAGTCGGTGCTTGTATGACCAGATTTTCCAAATTTCAAACTAAGGACGGCCATTTTGTCCAAAACATCACCAAAAGGTGCCAAAAAGCGTGCTTCACCGTAGCTAATCCTTAAGTTTATAGCAACAGTTCATCTATGTCCATGCTCCGATTTAATTCAAAATCATCGTCAGTACTAATTTTCAAGTTTCGCTGTGTGTATATCGCACAAACTATTGAACAATGCATTGGAACTCATGTAATCGGATTACAATCGGACTACAATAAGCAACTACATTGATTACACCGAACTGTGTTTTATTGAATCATTGTATATCAAGTGCACAAGCCTGTACTAAAAACATAAATTACAGCCATAAAAGAAACCGCTCTGCTCACCTTGATCAGAGTTTTATCTTTGTGCGTGATGAAAAGAATTTAAGTTGCTAAGAGTAAAGCGGTTAAACAGTAATAGAAAAGAAAACTAATAAATAACTAAAAACTAAAAAAAATTGAAAAAAAACTTGGGTACAAGGAAAGCAAGTGTGTAGGTGAAATAATTCCAATGAGCGGAATGAATTGTAAGGAGCGACGTAGAGCTAATTGCTTCATTCCTTCCTAATTTTAAGGAGTTATTTTCCGAAGCAGACGCAAAGCAGTCTGGAGTAATAAGCGTTTTGCTACTTCAGGTGAGTTTGTTCAGAAGTTCGTCCCCTCTCCGCCCCTCTGACTGGGAAAACTGGGAACCAGTGAAATCACATACCAACACGGTTCCAGGGCACGACTTCGATGCTTTAAGCACCAAGCACGACTAATAATGCCCACCAATCTTCCTAACAAGCACCTCTACCAAGATAACTTTGCTTTTCGGCTTCCTCATTTGCTAAACATTTCTTGAGCCAAGTGGCCCATTTGGCTTATCTCCGGTTTCCATCGCAGTTAGCCCCCTGCAGAAGCTGGTACTCAGAGTCAGGTTAAGTGTCTTCCTCAAGGACACAACACAGTGGTCTGACCGGGGTTTGAACTCGCGACCTTAGGATTACGAGTCGAACACGCTAACCGCTCGGCCACTACGCCGCTGCCTTACTTGAACAAACGCTTTATGAGTATAGCTTAGTCACTTATGTAGTTCAAGCGAGGTAGATATTGATAGATTAGCAATGTCCGAAAGATTTGAGTAAAAGCTATGTATATCTAGGATGCTGACGAAAAAGAATTTAACAACATGTTGTCCTTTCAGAACATTCTTAGCGCCGCGCTAAACGTCCACACGGATTCCTTTCTAATTCAAAAGATTCTTAACGCGATGAAAAAGGTAAAGTGCAAAGGAATATGTTGAGATGTTTTATGTTCCAATTCATTGAGAAATTTGTTTTATCATTCTTCTCGAAAGAGTGTTTTCAGGTTTTCTGTTATTAAGTAGTACGCATCACTACCTGACCTCAATCATCACAACCTATCTTATCAGATTCTTTACCTGACCCTAATCACTATCACTACATGACTCTAATCATCATCACTACCTGACCCTAATCAGTATCACAACCTGGCCCTAATCACCCTCACTACCTGACCCCAATAACCCTCACTACCTGGCCCTAGTAACCCTCACTACCTGGCCCCAATCACCCTTACTACCTGACCCCAATCACCCTCACTACCTGGCCCCAATAACCCTCACTACCTGGCCCCAATCACCCTTACTACCTGACCCCAATCACCCTCACTACCTGGCCCCAATCACCCTCACTACCTGGCCCCAATTTCAAATTCCTTTGTAACAAGTTCGACTCGCTCCAAGTTCGCACAGAAGCTCTATACATAGCGTTTTGCGGCTGCACCGCTTGCATTTATACGAATATCTTTTATGTACTGTGGATTTTCTCTCGCAGGCTCCAGATGACGCGGTCTTTTCTGCCGAATTCTTGGTATTCCTTCCGTATTTTATCAGTCTAGAGTCGACCGAAGGCTAAACTACGAAAAGCGTTCTAGCTAACAAGGTTTTACGAACGCTGTACGGGCAAACAACCTCGTCACCCGACCCTTTCCATCGTTTGCCGTTTGGAACTGCACCCCAGGTCGACTATTATACTGTGCTGGCCAGAACAGTATGCATCACTACTCTTGGGCCCGGGGTCTTAGTATGGAAACCAACGAATCGGGGTTTTGAGATTGGAAACCAACCAATCTGCAGAACAATAACTCCACAAGAAAAACTCGAAACCTCTCAAAGCCTGATGGTGCTGAACTTGTTAAATGGAGTTTATCGAGATGCTGTGTGGAGCTCATTTTTAAGCGTGTTGCCGAAGCAACTGGCAATTTAAATGAAAGTTGTTCTACCGCAAAGCTACGATATTTATCGAAACAATGGCTGTTATTTCACGGTCGCGTGAAAATATTAGATTGAAATGCGACAAGCACTGCATCGACCTGATAGCTTCGCTGAAATGATCGTCGTTAAAAGGTTTGGGGAATACGGATTCAACTGTAATAACAGTTATTACGTATATTTAACGGGATAAACTGACCCAATAATTGCCATTTCTTTATTAACTTCCAACTTCACTTCTACCCATTTGTGCTCCTTGCTAGAACGCTTAGACTAAAGAAATTGAATCTTGTAATCGGAGACATGAGATGTCGGGTGACACGCGCGACTTCGTGCGGTTTACCAAGATACGCAAAGAACAAGCTATAAACAGCGTTTGGGACAGGAAAATGAGATGTGAAGCATTGAAAAACTGTACAAATGAAATAACTTACATAAACGTGCAGGTCCATACAGAAAAAAGAAAGGAAGATTTATCGGGTATAAGCCAAAGAGTACACAAGCAGTATGCTAATAAATTTATTTTTGCTAGTTTTATACCATTGAGCAACCTAAACTACACATTTGCTCCACTGCTACCCAGTCCCCCACGCAATCAAATGCTATTTGCGAGCGGTGTCGTAGTTTTCAACAAACCAGTCGCAACTTTCCTTGATAGCTGCAAAATCAGAAAAAAAAATAGTGAAACGATCGTGATCCGATGAATAGAGCTTAAAGAAGTGTGGCCTGCTTAAGACTTGCTGGGTATCGGGTTTGGGACTAGAATTTTAGTTTCTCGGGGGGGGGGGGGCAGTATGCAGATTCCTCTATGTGGGAACTAGGTTGGATTCTAGCGGTTCATGACCTAAGGACAGAAAACAAAAAGTAATTCCAAACTCCTCCAAGCCAATGATCGACTTTTGTAAAATAAAGTTTGGTGTAAATATTTCACAATTCAACTCTGCCAGTACAGTTATACAAAACGATACATTTGTGTGTTTGAGTGTACCTTTCTTCACATCCGTGAACTGGAAGTCTGGTCTGTATTTACGCAACTTGGCGTTGTTTGCAGTCTTCTTAAACTGACCGTCAGATTTGCTCGTGTCAAACTGAGAGCTGGCTAAGGAACGAAAGCTTGTTTAAAAGAAGCAAAACTGAATCGAAAGGTCTTGTAAGACTAAAACTAAATATAAACGCTAAGAAAACATGACGTTTCCGCGACAACACGTCGCAATTATCAAATGTAAATTAAGAAAAAGCTCTTAGGTTGATTTTTATATAAATGAAAGTGTGAAGATCAATTGTTTTATATTACACAGTTGTGCACATTTTTGTTTTTTTGTTGTTTTTGTTTTTCACACTTCTATTATACTAATTGATCTTCAAATCAACCTAGAAGTTTTCTTAATTTACATTTGAGGTGACATGTTGTTGCCCAAACGTCATGTTTTCCTAGTGTAAACTTAACATTTATTCTTAAAAACTGGATTAGTTGTGAAAACTTATGATTCCTCCTTTCTTACTTATTAACGCCATGCAGAATGTTACCCATTTTAACAGTCGCTGTTTGTCGTAGGGTTAGGCCTCATGTTCAAACAAAACAAATATTAATTGTAGAAAATATACGATCTGCTTCTGTTGACTTTCCAAAAGGATACGACCAAACCTCCTTTAAACTCCATGGCTTCTGCGACCATTTCTGCTACCTCTTTTATCGAAACTTCGTCATCTTCTCCAACTGCAATAAATCAGTTTAAACGTTACAAAATATATTAAGAACTGCTGCTTAAGGTAGAGGACTGGAACCGAGGGTTTTCTTTTTTTCCTTGGGTCTAGTCCCCCAGAGTGTACCGGGGAATAGTAAGAACAGAATTTCGATTTTTCGTTTTTGAAACCAATATCCATTTCTTCTCGTAAAAAAGCCTGTTGCATACATAAACACACGTACACACACAATTTTATTGAGACTCACTTTACAAAGATGTTTCATTCATAACTAGTATGAATATAGCTTCTTAAGAACTATCATATAAAAATATATTTGAACGGACTTGAACAAGCTGCTCCAACTACTTCATTAGATTACCATGGGCAGCGAAAGTAACTAGAAACAAGAAGTGCATTGTGGGTATTTCGATAAACGGTAGTAACTAACAGTCTGGGCAAAAAGTTTACCTGAGAGGATTATGGGATCGATTTCTTGATATTCCCTGAGAACCCAGATCATGAGACGAGCAAGATCCTGGGGCGATAAAACAGCTTGTTAGATTCAATGAAGCTTATTCTAACACCATGCAATATTCTAATACTACATCCATACATAAATTGTAAGACCCGGTCATAATCCTGAGCTACCATTCGTACTTGTCCGGCGGCTTGATTTTTTAGAACACAACCGATTTCCATTACCTTGCACTAGATTCAGTTAAACATAAAATAAATGGGTATTTTAAGTTAAATATCTTATTTGTTGAATCATCAAAACTATCTCCACGAAGTCTCGGCAGAAAAACACGTCGATTCTGTAAACTCTGAAGCAAGAGGCGTCGAACCCTCCCTCTCCCCCCTAGGGGACGGGTTGATACCGAATCCTCCCCTTCCCCCAGGGGATGAGGTGATGTATAACTCTCTCCCTCCCCCAGGGGATGAGGTGATGTTGAACCTACCCCTCCTCCAAAGCGAATGGGTGATACTGAGCTCTCTCCTTTCCCCCAGAGTAACAAATAAAAGCAAATATTTTTCAACTCGTAGAACTTTCCCCACCTATTATAAACAGCTAGTTTATTCATACTTTTCGTGCATTAACTTAAATATAAAAGTTATTAGAACCCTAGTAGTACAAGGACGTAATGATATCTTGTCGTCTTGTCACTAGCACACCCGGTGGATGCGAGTGAGTTAGACCACACTTTACTCCTCTCTTTACCAAGAGTAAATTTCCACAAGTTTACACTAACCAGTGAGTAGATAAACTGCCTTCTCGGTGACCCTGTTCCCCAGACTACCAGCGGTTTGCCCTCCTCTGAAACACACAAGAAAATCAAACTGAGAACTTCAAGTCAAGCCTGACTCTTTCATCACAGCTCAAACAATAGTAGAACTTTGAACAGCACTCCAGAACTTCCCGAGGCAACGGTTATAGTCGGTTTTACCACGTCGCGTCTTTGTACCCGTCGATGCACTGGACAGCTATTCTAAAAATTACTCCGCATTTATCTTTTCTAGCTCCGCAAGTGCAATCTAACCAAAACGAGACCTCAACAAAGTTAATTAAAAAATCTTTTATTTCTTAAAGTAAACCTTCTAAACATCTTTCGAATTCTATAAATCGATGAGCTAAACTTTGCAGTGAACACCTTATGAATGAGACTGGGGATCTGAACTTAAACACCTTATGAATGAGGCTGGGGATCTAACTTACTCTTAGCAGTGAACACCTTATGAATGAGGCCGGGAATGACATGGGAGTCCTCTAGGTTATAATTATCATGTGGACCATACACGTTGGTTGGTACGACACTCGTGAACTGACAGCCGTGTTGCTGGTGATACGCCCTATAAACAAGACGTTATAAACAGGTAAACAACATAATCATGATGCTGGTGATACGCTCGTAAACAAGTATAAACAAGAACAACACCTGTTCTGTACGTCAATCATTCTCTTAACACAATAGACACCTGTTCTGTACGTCAGCCATTCTCTTAGAACAATAGACACCTGTTCTGTACGTCAATCATTCTGTTAACACAATAGACACCTGTTCTGTACGTCAATCATTCTGTTAACACAATAGACACCTGTTCTGTACGTCAATCATTCTCTTAACACAATAGACACCTGTTCTGTACGTCAATCATTCTCTTAGAACAATAGACACCTGTTCTGTACGTCAATCATTCTCTTAACACAATTGACACCTGCTCTGTACGTCAATAATTTTCTTAGCACAATAGACACCTGTTCTG